>JAQQZZ010077274.1:0-20111 GCA_030265115.1 Mopalia vespertina
GTTTCCTCACGGTTTTCCACCGTAATAAGGCAAGGAGCAGTGTGAAGTGGACAATCCGTCGTCATATAAGTGAAATAGTCTTGAGTACGATGTTAAACCCTAATCAAACAAACAAACAAACTCCACCCAGCCACAGTATACCGACACCAAACCCAATACTCCACCCAGTCACAGTATACTGACACCAGACCCAATACTCCACCCAGTCACAGTATACAGACACCAGGCCAAATACTCCATCCAGTCACAGTATACAGACACCAGGCCCAATACTCCACTCAGCCACAGTATACTGACACCAGGCCCAATACTCCACCCAGTCACAGTATACTGACACTACGCCCGATACTCCACCCAGTCACAGTGCACAGACACCAAGTTCAATACTCCACCCAGTCACGGTATACTGATACCAGGCCCAATACTCCACCCAGTCACAGTATACAGACACCAGACCCACTACTCCACCCAGTCACAGTATACTGACACCAGACCCACTACTCCACCCAGCCACAGTATACTGACACCAAACCCAATAATCCACCCAGTCACAGTATACAGACACCAGACGCAATAATCCACCCAGTCACAGTATACAGACACCAGACACAATACTCCAGCCCGTCACGGTATACTGACACCTGGCCCAATACTCCACCCAGTCACGGTATACTGATACCAGGCCCACTACTCCACCCAGTCACAGTATACGGACAACAGGCCCAATACTCCATCCAGTCTCAGTATACAGACACCAGGTCCAATACTCCACCCAGTCACAGCATACTGACACCAGTTCCAATACTCCATCCAGTCACGGTTTACTGATGCCAGGCTCAATTCTCCACCCTGTCACAGTATACTGACACCAGGCCCAATACTCAACCCTGTCACAGTATACAGACACCAAGCCCATTACTCCATCCAGTCACAGTATACAGACACCAAGCCCAATACTCCATCCAGTCATGGTATACGGACACCCAGCCCAATACTCCACCCAGTCACAGTATACTGACACCAGGCCCAATAGTCCACCAAGTCACAGTATACTGACACCCAGTCCAACATCCCTCAGTCACAGTAAACAGACACGAGGCCCAATACTCAATATAGTCACAGTATACTGACACCAAACCCAATACTCCACCCAGTCACAGTATACTGACACCAGGCCCAATAATCCACCCAGTAACAGTATACTGACACCCAGTCCAACATCCCTCAGTCACAGTAAACAGACACGAGGCCCAATACTCCACCCAGCCACAGTATACTGACACCAAACACAATACTCCACCCAGTCACAGTATACTGACACCAGACCCAATACTCCACCCAGTCACAGTATACAAACACCAGACCTAATACTCCACCCAGTCACGGTATACTGACACCAGGCCAAATACTCCGTCCAGTCACAGTATACGGACACCAGGTCAAATACTCAACCCAGTCACAGTATACTGACACCAGGCCCAATACTCCACCCTGTCACAGTATACAGACACCAGGCCCAATACTCCATCCAGTCACAGTATACAGACACTAGGCCCAATACTCCATCCAGTCACAGTATACAGACACTAGGCTCAATACTCCATCCAGTCACGGTATACGGACACCCAGCCCAATACCCCTCAGTCACAGTATACTGACACCAGGCCCAATAGTCCACCCAGTCACAGTATACTGACACCCAGTCCAACACCCCTCAGTCACAATAAACAGACACGAGGCCCAATACTCAGTCTAGTCACAGTATACTGACACCCAGCCCAATAGACGTTAACTGTCTTCTTCAATGTCATGTTACCGGAGAATTTATTGACGCGGCACGTCGTCGAACCGTTGGACCATTTTGGGGTGTAATAAGTTAACCAACCAACCAACCGGCAAGCCAACCAGCCAACCAACCAACCAACCAGTCAACAAACCTACCGGCATACCAAGTAGTCAGCCAACCAGCCGGCAAGCTAACCAACGAACCAACCAACTGGCAAGTCAGTCAACCAGCCACCCAACCAACCAACCAGCCGGCAAGTCAGTCAGCCGGCCAGCCAGTCAGCCTTCAACCACTAATCTACGATTATGAAAAAGACTAAGGGCAGTAACGTCTTGTCGAAGTCAGGGTGTCTCTATTCAGTTTGTTTGTTTGTTGAGGGTTTAACGTCGTACTCAAGGGTATTTCACTTATATGACGACGGATTGTCCACTTCACACTGTTCCTTGCTAATCAGCCAGGTCGGGAAAAGTTGATTATTTCCGACCCATCAAGTTGGACTATTAATGATCTGTGTTTACCTCTTCCCAATAATTGTCTGGCGATAGAACGAGTTTGACGAGAGAACAAACAAGACGCGTTTTGTGTCTACCTGTGAGATGGTACTGTGGATAACGGGAGATACATTACACGTGTCAGTCTGTATCTAATTGGATTAATCTCACCTGTTAGGAGCTGTCAGTAGTAATTACGTAATGATGAGTAAATAGATCCAGAATGAATTGGCTATTGTATTCCTGTAGCGGTGGTCTATACTCATGTGTTATATCTCTGGAGTGAACGACCTCCGGTTAGAAGTGTTTTATATATCCGACTCCGCAGCGATTGTAACTATATGGTCCGCGAAATCCATCACGGGAAGCAGCCCTAAATACAGAATGTAACTGCCATGTATTGTAGGGTTAATTCTGTGATACCAAGGGTTATATTTTTTAATCAAGTCTTTGGCTTATTTAGATAACTATTTAACTGGATAAAAAACATCTTAGATTCCGAAGAAGGATGAACAGTTTCTCTTGTTGGCACCATCATCAACCTGCTCAATAAACCTTTTATAATAGTCCGTTCTTAGCTCTAATGTGGTTACCTGACAAATTGTCTATATAACTCAGTTACATAAAACCATACGGAATGTGACTCGATCAGTTATTCTAAAAAAGAATCGATTCTACTTTCTACGTCGAGACGTTGACTCTAAGATACATCCGGACCATCGTGTTTTGAACTTCTTTCATTTGCTGATACGGGGCAAATGTCTCCCCAAATAATGGAGGAAATTAATGCGCGATGGCCTGGTGTGGCGTACGAGAGTTTGTACCGGTTTTATGTTTATTCTCGCACCATTCGTGGCGATAACTCGGGAAGTATCTGGTTTTTAACTTTGCAATGTCTGACTTTCAGCAGTCAACGGGTTTTTTGGTGTAACATAGTAAAGATAGATGTATAGTGTTCTCCAAACTCGCTAGCAATTTTTATTCTTTCAACCTTCCGGTTATTAGGCAAAGAACAGTGTGAAGTGGACAGTCTGTCGTTATATAAGTGAAATGCCCTTGAGTGCAACGTTAAACCCCAATCAAACAAACCGCTACCCATACAGAACACATACCATTGATTAGATCTGTAGAGCTAAGCGCGAGTCACATATTAGTTTTCGTGTGGATCTTTTCTTGTGTTTGTTGTTATTGCCATTTGTCATATCAATGAAGACATCCCATTAATTGTTGGAATTCCTGAATTCCTCAGAACAAGACTAATGTGACCGCCATTTAAAACGGTTTTTTCTTAAACCCATTTCAAGGTATAGGAAAGTAATTATATGGCTGTATTTATTGATATCTATCGGGCTGTATTTTATCGGACATCTGTCGTTTACAGTAATTATGTTTGTAACACTGCCACTAATAAATAACACGGACCTACAATTAGCTAGTGATAGAACATCAATTGATGAGCTACCTGTCATCACGACTATCAACAAACTCTCTGGTGAAAATAGCTTGTGCTTTGAGCCTGATCGGAGAATGGGAGAAACAGAACCAACCAGCTTCATCCACCGTCTATTTAACCTGCATACTAGCGCACTTAGTGCTCAGTGTTTTGATCTCTTTTTCTTTAAAAGATTAAAGGAAGCGAAACTTTTATCTGACAGTTGTTTGATCTCACTGCACAACTATACCAGCTATTTTAAAAACACTGTTTTACTTGCTGTGATGTTTTTATCGGTTTTTTTTGTAATTGCGGCGAATAGAGCATAACGGTATATTTCACGTTAAAAATTTTAAATGGTTAACCGTGTACTGTTTTGTTGGTATAAAATGTAAGGTGGAAATCGGCATATGTGCTGAGATTTGGCTAGCTGGCCGAGAACACATGAGAGTGTCGTGAATATTCTTTTGAAGGGATCGCACCTAAGTACAGATCATCAAGGATCAAACAAATCGAAGCACCTTGTAACAATTCGTTGCACTGAAGTTAAAATGCCTTAAGTTACTATCGACACTGCAGTACCAGAAGCAAAATGTCTTTGAAGTGACCTACACCTTGTAGCTTTCTTGATACTTTTGACATCGTGTACACTTAGGCCTTCTTGTACATATGCCACTCGTTAACCAAGTGAATATTATAAGCCGGCTCAGTAGCGACCCGCGGTGTTGTTCTTGTGTTGTTTATGTGTGTAGCTGATGATGTTTAGATAAGCACGTGGCTCCTAAAAACTTGTAAGTCATATTTCGGCTCTACATACTCCCGTACTGTTTGTTCATTATGGACAATTGGCACCCGACCATGCTCCGCACGCTATATTCTTTTCACGGTGCGTACACTTACACTTGCTGATCCTTTTTTTTAAACAAAACTCGCTGTTAATTAAAGTTGTCGGCGGTGGAAACTGTCTTCAAGCAGTAGTTGTTAACAGGTTCTCGCGAACAAAACTCTCAGAAGATATATCATCTTCCGAAGAAAATAAAATCTGTACAGTTGACCAACAGACCAGGGCTGGGTATAGCCAGATCTACTTTGATGAACGTTGGCGTTTTTCTGACTGTTTAAGAAAATAAAGTTGGAGTTATCTTTTGAAGGTATATTAAGTTTACAGAATCGAATTTCAGTGGGGGAGAGAGGGGGGGGGGGGGGGGGACGAAGCAGATGTTTAACGTATTTTCGGAAGTCCCCAATCGATGATAGAACTAGTAACTGCAATTTCTTCAGATCCATTTCTGCAAACATGCCAATTATAATCAGGAAACAAGAGACGTCATCCTACAAAACTGAGAATTGCGGTTTAAACAAAAACTTGATCCAATATTATATTATAATAATATTAAAATAGGACAATAAAGGACCGTCTCGTTAGTAAGAAAGGTACCGGAGAAGAAGAGAAAAAATGTAGATTGTGAAGCCTCAGACAACTGTAAAATACTCAAAATTGAATGTAGAAACGGAATCGAATTGCAAATATTAACTCTCCGTATTTAGTTCATATAGGTTAAGTTTCATTTCGTTACATATTTGCATCGGCTTGTTTTCATCTGAAAAATTAAAAATGTAGATCGTGCAATTAATGTGTCGTTATAACTGTAAACGGTATATACCTTATCAAACTATCTACTTAACCAGACTTATGAGCTGATTGGAATTGTGGTGGAAAAGCAGTTAGCTTGGTGTGAAGAATTTCATAGGTCTTGGTGATTACCCCTCGGGGAAGCGATTTCCTCTTTACAATTACACAAATAACAGCTGACCACCCATTAGCTTAAATTCAACACGTGATCAAACGGTGAACTGCGATATTCGACTTGAGGTCCAATATATATTGATATAGATTTTATCCAATCACCGAAGGCTGTGTCGCAAAATTATGTCGACCGTAACAATCACTGACGGACATTCCATTCTGCGCCTTGAGTTCGATAAATAGGAAAAGTTTTCGTCTGCTTCGGTAAAAATGAGGTCTCCTGTAGGTCTGCACCCAGCATTTGTTCTCTTGTTTATGCTAACTAAATGAATGCGATATAATAAAACAATTAAGACCTAGTTGTTGAAGTTAACTTTAACTCACCAAAATGTCAAAACTGTATAATGTGTTTGTATAAAAGTCACAAGTTCTGTTCACAATTGAGAAGGCCTATAAGAAACAGATCTGAGCCACAAATTAGATCCGGCTTTCTGCACAAATGATAAAAAAACCCAAACTTCATCTATTCAAAGTTTATGGCCCAGAAAAATTTAGCGAAAGTCAAACAACATAGTTAGTTTAATACTAAGTATAAGTTTGGAAAAAAACGGTAACATTAATAGAAAGAAACAGTTTCTTTGCAGACATTACAAGTAGTTATTTTTTCTTTTGAAAAACATTTTGAAATTGTAGTATAGGCCTATAGTTCAAGAGTATTCAAAGGTAATCTTCGTTTCGGGAACGTACAACTGCTCAGATTGTAGGAGTTACATTTTAACAGCTTCCAGGTTCAATTGTGTTAGCAATAACCAGTGTTTAGGGAAATAGGAAGGAACTGCCAATAACTGAAGCCACTCTGTTTGTATTCACACATGCTGTAGGTATACAGCGGTATCCAGATTACACCCAGGTGTCCAGTTTGCTTTTCTTAAGATACACTTACGCCTTCCCTATTATAATGGGTGAGAATGACGGAATTTGGTTACAGACTTACAATTATCAAAGTATCGTTTCGCAAAGCGCTTCCCTCGTTTCCACTGAGCACACCAAGCAGAGCATATTGAGCGCCTGACATTTACCTGACCCCACAATCCAGTAAATATCTTTTTACCTCAGCTTACAGAAGAGGTCAAAAGCAAGAATCACAACTCTTGGATGGGGATTTGCTGGCAGGCGTTACAAGACACTGGCAGAAAAGCCGAAAGTAAACAAGTCAAAGTATTAAGTGCAATAAAAGACACGCAGTAGATATATATACGGCTGACTTTAGCTGAACATCAGACAATTGGTCTCTGGGGTTCTGAGTGGTTCTCCGTGACTTGAACAAACCCTCGAAGAAACGTGTACTGAGTGCTGAACTGCCATGTTACAAGGTTATTAGAATCACATAGCAATCACATCCACCATGAGAAAATGTATCTTGAATGTTGGTTTTTGTGTGGCGTATGACATTATATTAATTGAACCAGTTCATCGGCCGCCGGAGAGGCTGGAGAGTTGTCAGTTCTGACATGGCGATAATAAATGTGGTTGTAAAAGACTGTTGGCGCATTTCAACCAAAGTCGGCTTATATCCTATTTTGCCAAATTGACTTGACCCATGCACCAATAGAGAAAGTTGATTAATTGAACGATGCTTAACGGTGTTATGTTATATGATAGCTATGTAGGCCTAGTCTAATAGATAGTAAAAAACCAAACGCAACCATGAAATGGGACTTGCTTTATGCTGTTAGAGAAAGAATGTTCCACTGTTGCCAAGTATCTTTACTTGGTAAAAGTGGAACATTTTGGATGGATAGTATGGATACCGCCATTTAGACCAATAAATGCCGAAAGCCTACTTACATAAATGGCGGTTAGAGTTGCACATTTTGCTGCGTATTTACAGTATCCCTTAATATACCACACGATAACAACAGGCTCACTGTTTTTCCAAGAGACATTTCTAACCTGCAAACATTGTAGATGTCAATAGATTGTGAAGGAATTCTTTAAGAGCTGCCCAAGGTTTTCTCGCATTGGTCACCAGCTGAGCCTCATCTTCATACATCTGAAGCATATTGTGTAGACGTGGGCCTTTCAAGTTTTGGGTGTTGGTCCCCGACACCATCCTAGCCTAAGGTGATCTTAATTACTACGACAACAAAGTACATTCAGTACTGGTTGTCACAGCAATTAAAATGAACTTTGGCTAAGATTGCTGTTTGAACTGGTCCCTGATTTCTGGCCAAGGCATGCTATATTTATTTTCTTTACATTGACAAAAATAAATATTTCATTTAAAATTACTCGGAGTTGAATCCCGCTGGAGGCGAGCATTTTGATATATGCATTGAATATATTCAACTCACATAACGGGACTGGACACCCGCTTCTCGTACATGTGACTCTTACTCTTTTAGTCCTTAAGTTCTGCCAAATTTAGCGTCCATGATGACTCAGCGAAATCGATAATTGTATTTAGTCGTGGTGAACTCGGTACGCTATCAGTGTTATTATTTCACCATTTCACAAACCATTTCCCATATACCTTTGATCCAGGCTGCGGTCTGTAGATTTCTCATTTCTCCTGGAAAATCAAACATGACAGTTAATTAACACACAGGGTTTATTGTCCGCGAAACAGTTATTCTTGGAGGCGTGATTAAAACTAATATTTGCAACTGGAAATATCTTGGTAGAGTCAACCGACTAGAAATGTTTAGGTACTATGTTAAAGATGAGGTCGATGGAGGCGATATTTAGCTGATTGGGAAGCAGGTTATAGATTGTGTTATGATATAAATTCGGATTAAGTGATAGGAGATTAAATGTTGGGTTAATCAACCGTCCACTGGTGTTGTAGTAAATATTAATACTGTCAAATAAACTTTTCTGGTCTCCAAGAACACCATGGTTGAATAACTAGAAAAAATTTCATAATGGTTGGATATATTTATAAAAACATGTCCAGCACAATTCAATAAATTAAAGATGAAATTATATTAACACTTAGTGGTACAAAAAATACAAAAAGGGCAATTTTTAGTTTCATATATCCCCAAACTATGTGTTATATTAAGTCAGAAACTCCGAATATCCCAATCTATACAGCTGTACGATAACCCGTAACTGCCTGGCAATCTTTAGTTCCATATACACCCTAGTTGTGCGTTATATTAAGTGAGAGTATATCAATCGTCCCAGCTATAGGATAACCCATAACTGCCTGCCATCAGTGAAATGTAACTCTATATGTCGCGGAATGAGCTGATATCCCTATGGAATAACGCCTGATTAATCAATCCTGGGTTAGTTAATTGACCGTTGATGAACGAGACAAAGTTGTCAGAATTAAGAGGCTATATAACATTACTGCAGAGAATAGGAATGTTTTGGGCTGGTCGCTACATTCTCCATCCGTCATGAGATAACCGATTCTTCGCTTTTTTTTTTTTTTTTTTTTTTTTTTTTTACATATTACAGAATAAGTACTCTATATCCCTTTACATGGTCTCATTTATGTAATGATCTCTCTGTTCTGCTTCCGGTGATGTTTTGGAGACAGAGAAATATTAAATCGTGGGAAGACAAAATCAGAAAACAAATATGGACTGGTTGATTTGCTGATTTTGTCAAACATGGATTTGACCAATCATTTACTAGTACCTATATAAACCCTCTACCTAAGGACAGTATGTTTCAAGTTCAGCCATGCTGGTTTTACTTAGTCTGGAGGAACATTAATTTCCCAGCAGAGCAAACGACTTGGAATGTTAAGGTTGTGTTGGTGTGGCGGCTGGCCATTGTAGTGTTGTAGTGCATCGCTGTTATATTCATTAAATACTCTCAGTACGAGGTTAACCCAAATTAATCCATATGAAATGCTGTTGCTTTTAGCAAATATCTTAACAAGACATTGGCCTACTAAACTCTGCCTCTGTCACTCACTATACCATTGTCTACTACTCGTCACACTTAAACAGTCTGTCCGCTTTCTTGATGATGCTCGTTAAATTGTAATCATGAATAATTCATGTAAGAAAGTCTATTAGTCTGTGATTCTACTGTATGTCTCCAAGATCTGATTGAGGCCTATATGGAAAAACACAACTTCTTCTGGTTAAAGAGGTTGTACCGCCAATCTCAAGCAAAATCTATTGGTAGGATGGCGATAGAAGAACCAATTTATTTTAGATTGTATTCCATTGGCTGACTGACCAGTGACACGTTTTCAATAGAGGTTTAATAGAGGCCAAAGATTTAGTGATTGCATTGGTCATTATTGGCAGGCTAGGTTTTGGTCCGAGTCTGTGTCTGCTCATGAGTTATGATTCGACTATTGGGTTGTTTTGAACGTCTAGTTGTTGTTTAAGATTGGCCCAAAAAATCTATCTTTCTTACAATATTAACAACAAGTGTATAGTTGCTATAATGTTGAAACTGATAAAGTTATAATGTTTAATAAAGTTTGTAAAAGTCTACAAGGGTTCCAACGTGCGGGTTTCTGGACCGTTCCAATCCTTCCTTTCTGCGTCTAGACGGGCTCTGTGGAGAATATTCTGGACCGTTCCAATCCTTCCTTTCTGCGTCTAGAGGGGCTCTGTGGAGAATATTCTGGATCGTTCCAAATGTTTCTTTCTGCGTCTAGAGGGGCTCTGTGGAGAATATTCTGGACAGTTCCAATCCTTCCTTTCTGCGTCTAAAGGGGCTCTGTGGAGAATATTCTGGACCTTTCCAATCCTTCCTTTCTGCGTCTAGAGGGGCTCTGTGGAGAATATTGACCTCTTTCTGATGCTTATTTATAGGCGGCAGTACTAGTATTATTATTTAGTTCGTTTAGTCCAAGTTAAGCTTTGGCACTCAATCGTCTAATTGCCTGTATATTCGGCTTGTTTGAGCAGTCGTCTCTTTGGAGTACCAGTCTCTCTGTTCCGATTCCCAGTAACGTTAGCTAAACCGTTAAGGGTAACTTGAAAGCCGTGTAACCGCCATCTGGGGCTATCACAAACTGTAATATTAGTAACTAGTATAGTTTCCACTTAAAGCAAATTGGAAGATCTAAGGTAGCAGAGTTGTAGATTAGTTCTTGTAAGCCACTCTGTCTTTGATGTTGGAGGCAATTGGTAATTTATTAGGCGTTTATATACTCCCGTCCTACCCTGCGATATCCTATCGTTACTGAAGGCTCTGTCAGTCTTCCAACATCATTCACAATTTGATCTGATCTTTGAGTTATAGGACACTGGTTTAACATACGCTTTTCCGCGCATACAAGATTCAGTGGTCTACAGAGAATTTTGACTGTCAGGTATTTTTATAACGAGTGGCCACTTATGCCTCTGAGATAAAATGGTCTATGTTGCACGTTCCTAGTCTTCGGACTGCCCCAACCTATGAGGTGACGGGTTCGAGTCTCGTGAACTGTATGTCAGATAGAAACACATGCCTGGAAAGGATGTCTGTTTCTGCAAGCATGCCACCAACCGACGGGTTAAGTAAACAAATAAATCAATTATAGCACCAAATATTCCAAGACATAAAAGAGTATTTTCTGTGTTAATCATATATGTAACATTTAAGGTCACGTGGACCATTCTCAATTTTAAAGAATATTTTTGTACTGTACTAAACCCTTATGCATTCTTTCAGTTACCCCGGCTAAAGTATGTGTATAGACTTTAACTAAGCTGTTCAGAAAATACTTCATTTCCACTGATTTGACATGACCTCTGTCAAGATATTGTCAATCAAACTTATATATCTCTGTGTTACACATCTGTTTCCTGCTGTGTGCTATGCCAAATACGTAGACTACCTTATTTGGAATTTCCGGTGAGCGAATAATATTATATACTCTTTAAGAGAACTTGGCAGATCAAAATTGAAGTTAAGTAGGCCTATAGAATATTTCATAATAAATTCGTATTTCTATATACATGTATGTCAAGACATTAATCGCACTAGCGCACAGAATTCTAAAAAGTTGGCATAATAATAGATTAGACCATTCGGGTTATTCAATAGATCTTAATAGCCAGTAAATTGAATCGACTGAATTCTAAACATATCGAGGTACTGTGGCACCTGGTTGACGTACATTACTAAGTAGAAATTAGGTGTAATGTTATTATATTTATTTTGTCATTTGTGAATTTAATCGTTTCTCCAGACTTCGCACTCTAAAAAAAAGCATGTAAATTCAATTTTCGATTTCCATTTCTTTATTGCATAATCGAGTCCTATGGTCCTCCTCTAAACAAGAATAGTACAATTTAAACAGACATTAAAAGAGTAACGTAAAAACAGGCTGACAAACATGTAGCATTAGGTCATAGTTTCATGTCTGAGTGAAAGTTCTTTTTTTTAAAAATAAATTTAGAAATTGATAACAGCGGCTGTGTTGGTTTTGGATTAAGCAAAGTATTGAATTTATATAAATTAGGAAAATGACAAAAATGTTGCTTAAAATAAAATTTTCTGAACTCCGTATACTTAGGACAACATAACAGAAAATGATATTCATCTTCAACAGATTTGGAATTACAACCAAGACATTTACTATATTTCCTCGGGGTGTAATATACCTTCCAATTCTAATTGCTAATCCATGCTAACCGCATCTGAAACGACTTAATACTTTTATATTAGAGTAATTCAGGGTGTCATTCCATGGCTAAAAGTTTAAAGGATTCATCAGCTGGTTTCTATCCAGCATGTTATTGCCACGAAAAAAACGTCAGAGATGTTGAGATCTCTTTACAAAGCTTTAACCTTGACACACCACAAACACCGTGGTCCCGGCAACAAGGTGACCTCGCGTCTGTTTGACCTTGAATGACCCCATTTATCAGATGCGGAGATGGCACCGATAACATTTACTTTCAACGGAAACTGACTTGCACTGAGTTGCATAAGAAAGAGTGCCAATAATTAAACTGCCTTTTTTTATTAGAACCATATAGTACACTGTGAACTCACACTTTCTTGTTATGTCACCAATCCGCCGGGTTATCGACTCCTAGTTATTTAGTAACTAAATTCAGATTCCATTCTCATAACGGTATCCATTCTTGCCATGGTAATAAACGACTAGCTGTGGGAGTATAATCTAAGGAGATGTATATCTGAGACTGCCACTTGATGATTCCACATATCGATCCGATGACTCATATAGTCCGTATCCGCTCCGTGTTGCGGTTAGGTTTTTATATCGACTCTTGGTGGTACTTAATCAAGTGTATTATTGTAATGATTGTCATGATCATTCCCCCATCCGAATCAGGCCAAGCTTTTTTTATACTCTCCTGTTGTTTTCATTTAAACGTCCACATTTATTACGCTGGTTACATCCTCAACGAGAGAGGTACAGAATTCATCGAGAGTAGAAAATGGTCAACTGTGTAACTGTATTGACCTCTTAGATTGAAATTGTTTTTTGCTCTATATTTCATTTAAACATATTGTATAGTCGTTTATTTCCTCCGGTATATTAAGAAACGAGTTAACATAAATCATTGGACGTCTAATCAGATGTGGATTTTTCGGGAATTCAGGAGTCACCATTATTATGATACCATTCAGCGTTCGGTCGAAAAGTCCGAATCCTTCTCCTTGTTTCCAAACGTTTGTAGCTAAATTAATTCTGACAATCGTTTCTTTTAGTTACTTAATGTTACATTTTGTGGTAGGAATATTTCTCTTAAAGGACTCAATGTCTGTGTTTAAGATGGTGGGGTGAGGGTTAATGACTGGCACTCCATCATAAAATATGCCGACAACTCCTCAACTTAGCTACTATCAGAAAAATGTGTTTTTTTTATGTTGTGTATATCCGCATGATAAACAATCTTGGAGACTGAACCAGGATACGGTGCGAACTGAGCGGTCATGCTTTTTGTTACGCTGATATACTTGTAACACTTTCTGAAAACACTGTTAGATAAGACATTTGATAATGGACATGATAAAGTTTTTTAGAATAACAAAAACCCCACATACTAACCATTCCGTTGCAAAGTATGATTTCTAAACTACATAACAACTTGCACAAGGGGCCCCGGGCCGATTTTGTTTAAAAATCCCATTTTAAATCTGAAGTGTCTGCTATATGCATTTAAAGATTGCCTGTCAATTCTGTATACATTTGATAAAACAGCATGTAGGAGAGCCTATCAATATAATTATTGAGTACAGCGAGAGATTAGGTGTAATACACATTACTTTATTGACCAGTGGAACTACAGATTAACAAATTACAAAAACGAACACAGTGAGGAGCATAGGCTATTGTGATAATCCCCTTAATCTCCAACATCTTGTCATTGATCTCGTTAATAAGCCCACTGAAAAACTAAATTTAAATCCGAAATATTTGTAAATTAAAATTTCGAATAAATATTTCACTACCATAAATTGTGAATGTTTAGCTTTAAATCAAAGGGATGGAACAGTGTTGGGTCTAACAAGACCTTAAAGCAACATACACACATAGTATACAGTAATGGGGTTATCTTTTTCTGATGTCATTAAAAACACATGGCTTCGCGAAATTGCAATGATGCACTTGAAAATTAGCCTGTATCTCTGTGTAATCGTGGATAAATTTAACCTACCATTAGTAACTCCACGCGAGAGCCTTATCGAAACGGCACGGTTCACTAACAAACTAGTAGTCTGAAATAGTTTTTTTGGAGCCAGTAACTAAATTGTTTCCGCTGATGGGTATTTGGCCGGGATAATTAACTAGAATTAGACTTCAGTTAATATGTACTGATTTACTAGCCAGTAATTGAATTTAGTCGAAATGTTATTTGTATATATCGCTTAGAGGGTTCTTCTTCTCCCACATATAGCTTCTAATTTAACTGACAAGTCGCACATGGCCGGTCGGGCATTTTAAATACATGCTTAAATAACACAATGCCTTGTTTTATAATATAATCAGAGCAATAGTGTTATTGAATGTCTATACCTTAGTGTGTTTATTATTCATATACAATCAGAGATAAAGGGACTATCCCGTGGCCCAGCAAGCATACTAAGCCGCGTATTCATTTATTTGCTTTAGCAGAGGCCGGTCCGTTTTTGTCGCAAATACATGATAAAGCAGGTATTTTCGAACTGAAGCAAACTTTTCCGCTAACGGTTGTTGACAAAAGAGTCTATTATGTAACTCTTACCTTCTGCCGTTGTTTATAGGGTGTATAATCTACTAAATCTGGTCGAACCTAAGTCGATTCGATAAATTTGGCATTCGGCCATCTTGAAAAATCTTCCCAATCAACATACTGAAATGCGTCACGTGACGGGGAATTCCCGTTTTTCACCGACAAATAACACCAAGGTTATACAGCTGTATCGTAAATAGCGTAAGACTGTGATCATATAAGTCAAATACCCTTAAGTACGACGTTAAACACCAATCAACCAATTATTGTACTTTTATATTTATACATAAGTCAAACAATAGACCAGCCAATGATGTTACTTGTGACAAATACAAGACTATTTGTATTCCCAATGAGCATTTGCTACAGTTTGGCAACAGTTTGAACATAACCTCGTTTTGGAGCCGGGAGCTGTTTATCTGTATTTGGCCTTAGCAGGACTGGGAGCACGAACCATACGGAGGATTATGATATTGTGCTCTGGAAATTGCCACCTGGTTTTCATACAGACTGGTTAAGACTGTTTTACCCTGGCAGTTCACTTACAGATTAGTCTTGTTTACAATCTGCATCTTGATAAAGAGTGGCACTTATGAAGGGTAAATGGTACTTATAGAACACATCTATAGGTAAATACAAGCTAATAGACGAACACATTAGGCACTATCAGAAGAACAATATATAACATGTAACAGAGAATGAGTTTTTGCCCCCAAGAGCCTTTGTGAAAAACTGTGTGCTGATAGCCTTTCTACATTTGATCATAGTTTTATTTATTTACTTTTTTAAAAAACGTATATACCGTAGGAACAGGAAGTACACTGGTTTTCTGTGTAAAACCAATCTCTTGGTGATTGTGAAAGTCCAGATAGTGTCGGTTTTGGTAACTTTTGGTGATTGTGAAAGTCCAGATAGTGCCGGTTTTGGTAACCCTCTGTTGGTGATTGTGAAAGTCCAGATAGTGCCGGTTTTGGTAACTCTCTCTTGGTGATTGTGAAAGTCCAGATAGTGCCCGTTTTGGTAACTATCTCTTGGTGATTGTGAAAGTCCAGATAGTGCCCGTTTTGGTAATTATCTCTTGGTGATTGTGAAAGTCCAGATAGTGCCCGTTTTGGTAACTCTCTGTTGGTGATTGTGAAAGTCCAGATAGTGCCCGTTTTGGTTACTCTCTCTTGGTGATTGTGAAAGTCCAGATAGTGGCCGTTTAGGTAACTCTCTCTTGGTGATTGTGAAAGTCCAGATAGTGCCCGTTTTGGTAACTCTCTCTAGGTGATTGCGAAAGTCCAGATAGTGCCGGTTTTGGTAACCCTCTCGTGGTGATTGTGAAAGTCCAGATAGTGCCGGTTTTGGTAACTCTCTCTTGGTGATTGTGAAAGTCCAGATGGTGCCGGTTTTGGTAACTCTCTCTTGGTGATTGTGAAAGGGTCATTAATGGCTCTGTTTGTAACTGTCTTCCTGGTGTTCGAATCGGAGTTCAAAACCTACAAACAATTTAATTCGGCATGTGCCCGGGAGCGTTTGCGTAAAGATGCTATAAATTATGATTCAAAAAGACTAGAATTTTACGTCCAAAAATATTCCTTGACGTTTTAGACGCTTTGCGTTGTTTATTGACATTTGGTCAAACTTAATAATTTAGGCAATATTTGTATACAGTTGACAATAGTTCTACTATCGTTTCGTGTTTTTATGATCTTTCGTTCCAACAAGTTAACATTGTCTGCACTTTAATTGTACCACCATCAAAGTCTTTGGACTTGTTTCATCTACTGGCAATGTCTGACGTTTCACTTTGGCCATAGTTATTAATAGCAGTGTATCAAATTGATACGGAAGGTTTGTTTTTACTTAGTTTATGGGTAGTCCGGCCTGGGATCATGTATTCTGAGTACCAACAGCTGGCCTGGTAAGTGCCTATATCGATAACCTGCCTGATGTGTGGTCCAGTTCTAACTCACATTCTCCATCGACATGGCACCATCAAATTATGCCATATTAGCCATTACGTCTGATATGAAGGGCTGCAGTATCGGGCTTTAGATATTCCCCCAGTCAGACTGTGTTTATAGGGACTGGCATATTTTTAGACAGTACTTTATCTACATGCATTAACCCTCTAGCTAGGTCTAGACAGTACTTTATTTACATTGACTAACACTGACCGAGGTCTAGAAGTACTTTATTTACATGGACTGACACGGTACCGAGGTCTAGAAGTACTTTATTTACATGGACTGACACTGTACGGAGGTTTAGACAGTACTTTATCGACATGGACTAACCCTGTACCGAGGATAAGGCAGTACTTTATTCACATGGACTAACCCAGCCCTGAGGTTTAGACAATACTTTATTTACATGGACTAACACTGTACCGAGGTTTAGAAATACTATATTTACATGTACTAACCCTTTAGCTAGGTTTGGACAGTACTTTATTTACATTTACCACACTGACAAAGATACAAAACTAAACTATATTCTCCATCTTCCTGTATGCTCTGTTTCATTTAGAAAAACAAAATTCGATTTTTAGGTTTAGCATTTTTTAAATTTTAAATAACATATATATGGGGGCTCTATAGATGTTAGCCCGGTCCTGCCTGTACCGAGGTTTAAACGTTACTTTTTCGCCAGTGACTACCAATGCCATGAGTATGACTTTGGGTTGTGTTTCTAATTGTTATTCCCTTTCTTGACGATTATTGTGCTTATTTGACTGTAGGAAACTATGGTGGCGGGCGACCTCAACAAAGCCATGTACTCTATCCTTTTTTCAACAGACACATTTCCTTAATTTTTATTTCCAAGTTCAATTTAGAGTTGCTTATATCACCACCACTCTACGTCCTCACACCTTCACCCGCTGACTGAATATGCATTTGTTTCTTTGACGGACAGAGATTCTCATTAGCTTTAGTTTCTTGTTATGTCCACTTCGGTAGATTTCTTTGAGTGGTATATACGGTCTGTTCAGGAAATTAAGACTTGTCTTTCATGGACGATGAGATGAGGATTTCCTCCGATTTCACCGATTGGATTTTATTGTGTCCAGCCATGTCTTAGCTGTCAACGTGTCGATTACTGGTGGCTATTTCAGCCTTCTTTGACAACTGGTCAAGTGATTAACCCTGGTGTCAGGTAACTGGTCGAGATTTGAGTAGAACACAACTGAACAAATGGGTCATCGAAGCACGCGCTTGTCCATTATCAACGCCTACTTTCAAACATGATTGGCAGAACGATGGAACCAAGTCACGCGCCAGCATTACGTGCTGAACGACACATCCAACCAGCGACAATAGCCTCCTTTGGTCACAGTTCAGAGGCAAAGTGCTCAATTTTGTCACTCTTTTGTTCTCAAAGGAAGTAACTGTAGTTATAGAAAGTGTCCATTTTTATACAAAAGGAGGGTCATTTCCGGTCCACTCTGTTGTGTTCTAGCGAAACGTATTATGATGGACTCTCGCGCATGTCTAATCTTTCAAAACGTGAGGAATAACTCCATCGCACGATCACTACCCGGACATAATTCAAACTTTCCACCGAATGTGTACTCAAAATCTTTGAATGAATTGATATGTTATTTTGAGCATAGAAAAATATTAGCTTTTTTCATCTCCTAAGTTTGATGCTGGTTACCTTATCGTTTATTATTCAATTAATTAGCAAGAGAATTCGAATTAAACTTTTCTTTATATGTTAACGTTCCTTCTTTTAGTCCTCTGAAATTGTGACAGAAAAAGGTGTGTCTGTCTGACTGATACAATCACATTAAGGTGCGCTATAGGCTTTATTATCATTTATTCTAGGTAAAACAACACGTGACGCTAACGATAACACATTGGCTGACTGCCTGTACATGGCAAGTAACGCGAGAAAGTGCGCGAAAAGCCAATCATACACCCAACTGTACATGCAATCACGTGTAAATATGCTATTATGCTGTTGTAAGCATGTACCTTCAGTTCATTGTCGGATTCATGACACGTATCAAGAATTTCTTCGTCTACTAATCTATGTAGCTTACTTTATCCGGGTTAACCGTGATGGAGACTCATATTACTCACATACAACCACAGAGAATCCCCCCGCCCTAGATAACTCGTGTGACGTGATACTAAGGCTGATATTAGGTAGGACTGGTAACACTTATATGTATGGTGAAATTTCACTTATGTCCATAAAATCTATACTATCGTGTTGCTGTAAGCTGGGAGGAAATACCTTTGACACATGTAATGATATGTCCATCCTTTCGTCACAATGTCCCGGCATGCTCATTATGCACTAACTCTCTGGTCAGACAGAATACTGCTCATATTAGGTGCACTCTTTATACGAACTCATTAACTATAATCATGGTCTTCGTTGCCAGGAGACATGCTCAGCTGTGTGTAGGCGATACAGATATATATAATTTGTGCTTGTCTCCATTCACAACTGCCCAGGAATAAAGGTACACGATACACTGTGTTACCTAGAAGAGATTATGTGCCATTTTTTTAAAGAAACAAAAAAAGACACACTGGCCGGAGTCAGAATATGGCCCCATCAATCTATGGTTTATGCTGTAACCAACACGAACCACCTAGCTTTTCAACCCAGACTGCAATTTTGAAACAAACCCTCGACATCACTATCTCACCAGGCGGAGCTCTACTTAAATTACAGTTGCTTAAAAAGTTGAAAATGTGTAATATAGGTCAGCATAAAATGGAGCATTTGTTTGATTAAAGAATTAATTATATCGTGATAGGCTCAGTGGCGGAGTGTACGTTCTAGAAAGTCGCGGTCGTTACCCCTGAGGTCGCGGGTTCGATTCCCTTGAATCCCATGTGGGTTGGTATACCAACAAAGAGCAGAATGTCGTTGGTTTTCATGGTTTTATCTAGTTTTCCTCGCACAACAACAGTGGATCTGTAAAAAGGATATAATATTGTTCATCTAACATAGGATAAATAAATAATAAAAAAAAATTCACAGTAACTAAGCAATGAGGTGATACAGCTAGAGAGCAATCCATTTTTTTCCAGGATATATAACCTTTATAATTATTCTTGAATCAACATTTTGTTCACACTGCACACGCTTGTAAGTAGTTGGACATCTCCGTAAGTGTAAGAACTATGTCACTGGGTAAACGTAACGGTGCCTGTTTTCACCAAAATTTCTGTTTACGTTTAAAGCTTGATGATATTTGATGGTTAAAAAATGCAGTCCAAAGTTGTTTCTAGCCACAGTAATAAAGGGAGACAACTCTAAAGATTTGAAATTACAGAGAGATAAAGAGTTACTTCCCCTGAGTGTGATTTCAAACTAATGTGCTTTTTAAAGAAGTGTTGTTGCATTCTAAACGTTATTCGCGGACCTACCTCGAGATTTCATGAGGAGATTCCAGCTCTAAGGTAGTCTCGCATGACCAAACCCACCTCGCGTTACTTTCGAAAAGCCAACGGCCAGTGGGTCTGGTTTCACTACATGTTATAGTTTGCAAAAACGA
>JAQQZZ010077284.1:0-20108 GCA_030265115.1 Mopalia vespertina
GTTTCCTCCCGGTTTTCCACCGTAATAAGGCAAGGAGCAGTGTGAAGTGGACAATCCGTCGTCATATAAGTGAAATAGCCTTAAGTACGACGTTAAACCCTAATCAAACAAACAAACAAATCAATTCAGGGTGTCCAAAGAATGGGTGAACACCCCTATGCCTAAGCCCTTGGCTCGATCCAGCACCCTTGGGCCAATCAATAGGTACATTGTACCTGTAGGGATCCAGGGAAAGCGCGGGCTGGTTAAAACTCTGACTGGTCATACTGCTTACAGTACATTTTACCAGTTTGTTATAAACAAGACGAACACTTTAAACAATGTGACATGTAGCAGGTGTTAATCAATTGTCAGTATTTATACTGATATTTAACCTGCAGATACAAGAAGCTGATCTGTTTGTGATTGTTCTTTCATGTTATTGTTCCTTGGGAATGACACTGAATATCACTGGACCAGCACTGCATATAGTCATTCGTATTAGTGAAGTCACCTAAAGCACGCCCTAACTTAGCTTATAGGTGTAGAAACATTAAAAGTCTCTTGATTATTATTTACCACAACACAATTTTCATTTATTCAGGCTAGCTCTAAAAAATACTATTTAGTTCCATTTAAATTGCAATTTTCCTTTAAATACAGGACCAACTAAAAATGTTCTGTATTTTCTAGAATTTCTACCTTTTCTCGGCAATAAAAACAGTGCATACTAATTTGTGAAGTGGTTGGTGTCATGAATTTTTTTTTTATATAAAATTTAGTGTTTTTCTCTGGAGTATTACTGAGCACTGACTATATGTCATGTTGATTATGGGGCACGACCTTACGCTGTTTCGAATAAAAAAAAAATCATAAAATTGTATAACATTTTTTTCCCGCTATTTGCTGTTGAATACGTTAACTATTTTGTTGCATTGATGTGCTTCATGGGTTGATCGTTTAGTCTGACAGATTGGCAACAAACTCGCTGTATAACTGAGGGTCATGCTGTTTGAATAATGCATGGCCAAATGATACGCTCATAGACCCTACTGGCTGCTTGCTGAGCTAATTGTAATAAATTTTTCAGAAATTAATTTAGAGTGTCTGTGTGGACAGGGTTTACAGCCATTCACTAACAAGGTTTATGAGTCGTAAACAGGCTTTCCTAAAACCATGAACAAAATCCAATTAGAGAGCACTGGGGAAGGTGCATTTAAAATAGCTCTGTATAAAGGACATGACACGTAAAACTCTGTAATTGGAAAGCCTGCAAAATGTACTAAGACAAGGTCAGCATTTAAGCAAAGAAAGGCTACGTTTACAGAAGCACAGCGACAAAGACTTATTTTAAGTGCTTTCAGAAATGATAACATATGTATCTCTATGTACTAGACTTTAATGTGTCATTAAAGCAATCTATGATTGCTTCTTTTCTAGTTTGTGTTCATAAATCTGCTGCATTTTAATGACATTATCGCATGAAAAACTTTAAGCATCTTTTGTAAGATTTTTACAGCATTTAGAAATGGGAACACAGTCTTAAGGTCACCTCATTTTGATGGGTGGGGGGGGGGGGGGGTATTTACTTATTCAGTAGGTGTACGATCTGTCTGCTGATCTGCCTTTGGTGAATTGCAGTTTCAAGAGCTTATAAACAGGGAAATAAGCCAACAAGGAGCATAAAAACCAAATCTTGATATGGACTTCCTGCAGGTTTCCCACAACACATCTCCACCACAAATTTGTCATATAAATGAAATACTCCTTAGTATTGAAGGACAACAGTTGCCAATAAGCTCAAAGAACATCAGAACTCCCTCCAGCCAGCCAACCAACCAAACACAAGAAGTTTTTGTGCACTTGCAGCTAAAGCTCATCTGATCCTTACTCCTCTTACAATGTATATATATATAAATATTAAATCAAAAATAAACTCTCTCCCCTCGCTCAATTTTTTCTCTTGACATCCAGCGTAGTCATTAAAGTGAAATCATGCCTGTTTCTCTGAGTGAATTGTACAATGTGGCAGTGTTAGATTGGGAGTAAGGGGACTGTGTCTGTCATTGACTAATTGAGAAGTAAAAGTGTCAGAAAAAAAAGTTTGATAAAATCAAAGGAAATGATTATAACAGATGTTTCCCACCTACAACATTGCATGTGTGTTACCTCGACATAGAAAACTACAGAATTACTGGTAAAAGTAATTTACAT
The DNA here is from genome assembly GCA_030265115.1 of Mopalia vespertina. Lineage (NCBI taxonomy): Eukaryota > Metazoa > Mollusca > Polyplacophora > Chitonida > Mopaliidae > Mopalia > Mopalia vespertina. The sequence goes on from JAQQZZ010077284.1 coordinate 2,194, forward strand.
TTTATATACAAGTGCTTTTTTATGTTGTTTTTTTTTAAATTTAACTTTGGTTTTATTTGCATAACGATGTATACTGAGTAATTTAATATTTTTACAACAAATTCTGACACGTTTTAATTGAAAATAAATGGGCTGTCAAAATAAGTATTTGTGTGTGAATATGTACTTTAAACTTCTGTTAACTTATTTGTAATTTCTATCTTTATATTTAACACTATAGCTAAGAACCATGTGGAAAAATATGTCGCATGATGATTTTGACAGCACTCTCTCAAATATTTTCATAATTCAATTCTGTGTTAGACTTTCTGTCTGTACTCTTGTAATTATCAAGTCAGTCAAATTCAACAATGACACTACTCGCTTTTTTTCATTATAAAAACATTTTTGTGAATTTTTAAAAAGAAAAAAAGTTCTATGTCTGTGTACAATTACACTCCAGTTAAGAACACAATCAGGTTCATTAAATTCATATTTCTGGAACATTTGCTTGTTCCTGTAAACCATCAGTTAGTCAAGCCTTATTTGATATACTTGTCAAGAAATGCTCTGGTTTAAGAAGGTATGATTGTAATCAGCGTAATGACTTTCATATGCCGACTTTGGCCTTGTACACATGGGGTGTTATTAGCACTAGGATTGTGTGTTGAAGGGGACAAGTGTGAGTCCTGACTGTGGCCTGTTGAGAAACCGGTTCGCCATCTCCTTCAATGAGGGAGTATGCAAGGGAACTGGGAAGTTTAGGTATCGTTGGCCCTGTGGAGGTCGAGATCCCAGCTCGATGAGAGGGAAGGCAAGGGGGCAGGGAAGTTAGGGTACCATCTCCCCCAGGGCACTTGTTCCTGGCTTCATGAGAACAGTCTAGCAAACACCCCAGGGGCCAGGCAACCCCTTGGTATACAAAACACACACTCTCACAAATAGATGAAAATATCTGGCGGCAAATATATGCTCCAGTGGGAACGCTTTCGGAATCCAAACACTTGAACGAAATGCTCCTTTGAAGTCTGGGTTGCCAAACAACAGCAAATGCCAAAGAGTGACCTGATCGGGTTAGCCGAGAAAACTGACTCGAGAAGCAGGCGAGACCCGCAGTTTAGAAATATTTTGATTCTAGATTGAAGGAAGTTTTCTCTAGACTCTGAGGAGATTTAACTGTTGCTTTTTCATAGGTTAGCTTAATTTTAAAGGAAAATAGTATAATAGAACCTGATCTAGAGTTGCAGTATATGTTACAGTTGTGAACAGCATGTATCCTCAGTATAGCCAACAGCTGTCTGAAGCAAGATTTAGACTTGTCCTCGAAAACATAGTTTTCGACATTTCTTTTTTAACTTTCCTGTAAAATACCCTGTCTGTCTTCATCTGTACAGGTAAAATAAAAAATTGTGCTTAAGACTTTTTCTAATTTAATTCCAATTTAGTGAATAGACAATTTGTCGGCCTATAATTTGTGTACCTGTGGCTTTTGTAACCATAGCAGCAGTTCTGTAATTAAATTGATTTACTGATGATTTATTGGCGACTCTAAATATTTTTTTTAAATCTGTCACTGGAAAACATTTTAATGTTAAACCATGAATATTTTCTAAAGCCATGGTCCTTGATAACTAAGAATGCCTTACCAGATAACTAGTAAAAATGCCATTAAGCTGTGGCAGCTGAACTCCTCATGTGCAATCAGACAGAAACAAGCTGTTGGTTTTAGCCAATTAAATCACATTCTTATCACAGATAGGAAAATTGCTGAACTTTATAAAGTGGTCATCAGAAGTGTGGTTTATTAGTCTAGAAGGGAACTTTTAAAGTCTGTTTCCGGGTACAAGTGGCACCAGCTGTGGTGGGGGCTAAGGTAAAGGGAAGGGGTATCACCCTGTCGGACCATCACACTCTGTCAATAGGAGATTTGAAGGCTTGTAGCAGTGATACCCTGATTAGCCACTTCAGCTCTTGTTAAGTGCCAACAGGAGGAGCACACTATGTCGTTTAAGCTCTTATAACAGGTTATTGCTGTGCTTCATAATTGTATTTATATGGTTGCTCAACTCTTATATCTCGATGTTAAAGTTTTTGAAAATTATAATTTGATGATCAAGAAAAAAATTAAGCTTACATCCAAGTAGGTCATTTTGGTGTTCCCTAAAGGACCTTATTATAATCAGTGGTGGCAGGCCTTGAATAAGAAAATGTTGATTAAATTGATTATCTATGCCAAATATATTGAGACCGTACACAATCTGCGGGCGGCTGAGGGGAGCTTCCTGTTGCTAAGGAGCCGATCCGTTGTTCTGTCTTTGTTTCAGGGTCTTGTGATTTTTCCTGCCTTGTGATTTCTCCTGCCTTTTGATTTTTCCTGCCTTGTAATTTTTCCGGCCTTGTGATTTCTCCCATCTTGTGATTTCTCCTGTCTTGTGATTTCTTCTCCTGTCTTGTGATTTCTCCTCCTGTCTTATAATTTCTCCTGTCTTGTGGTTTCTCCTGCCTAGTGATTTTTCCTGCCTTGTGATTTTTCCTGTCTTGTGATTTCTCCTGTCTTGTGATTCTGTTTTGTGATTGTTTATTGCCACTGATGTCTATGGTTTTTTCCTTCACCCATTGGGCTGACACACTGTCCTATGAAATAGCTGAAATAAATGTATAGAATTTAAATAACAAATAATCATTTTAATTTTTAACATTGTGCTCAAAGCAGGGACATGTACATATAAGATGCAACTTTTTTTTTTGTAATGTCAGGCTGTTCTTTTTGCATTGGTTAAGATTGGATTTGAACTACTCATTGAAAACAGTTATCTTGTCACAAGTGAATTGATATATATTGTAACCTTTTGTTTTAAGCCCACCTGAGAAATATATGAAATCACAGAATTTAGAAACGTGGAGTAGGAACATTGCTTAAGTGTATATGGACCGCACTCCATTAACAATTTAAATTCATGGAAACTAGGTTATACATTGTATTATATTGCTACAATTGTTTGAATTACTTAGCTTACCAATAGGAAAAGTACAAATATCTTTTTTTTTTTATTTCATAAGAATATTTAATTTTTATTAAGGATAAAATATTTATATGAATTTTAGACTCAAAATCAGCTTAATATATGTCCCTGCTTTGTGTTGGCCAACAATTTTTACCAGCATCAAAACCCCTAAATTCCTGTTATAATGTTATATGTATTTGTTATAGTTTAATGCTGTATTTCCTTGCGAATTCTTTCCACTATTGCATTATGATGAAGTCGTTTGTTTGCTAATCTAATGACTTGAATTATCCACTGTTCTGTGTTTGCCTCATGTTCTAATTTCTTTAATGTGTTAACCTGCCATGTATTAGGGAATCAGACACCTAAATCAGTAATGTTAAACGGAAAGCGTTTACCTTCAGTTTTACAGTATAGTGCTATAAATCATTTATAATTGTTCTGTAGATCTTTATGGGAAACTGACTGAATTTATGATTTAAAAACTAAAACAAGCTATAAAAGATGAAAAATAAAATGCAAATTCTGGATTTCAAGAAAAAAGAATATAAGAAATGAATTTGTGTGGTGACACTTTAGCATATTTAATTTTAAGAATTATTTTAAAATTTTAATCAGACAATCACAAGAGATACTTGTTTTGAATTTGTATCCTCAAGACTAAAAAAACCAATACCGTTTAACCAGAAGAGTTCACTCCAGCATAGCATTAGGGATAATTATTCTGTAATTCTTTAGGAGAAAACAAACATTAGTGGCATTGCTAATCTAAACAGTTTATCTATAAAAGAGAAAGAAAAATCTTAAATTATGGTTCGAGAGAGAAACTTTGTATTAGATTAATTTGGGTAAAAACACCGAATTTTGTCTGTGTATCAGACCAGGTGTTTTGTGCGATTTTCTTGTGAATTTGTGGATTAATGCTTTAGAAATTAGCATTTAAAAGTATTGCTAAAATAATATAGAATAACTGGATGATTGCCAGGGCCTGGCTGCTCAAAGCACTATTAAATATAATCCACTATTAGATGCCATCACGTAATGTTGTAGGTCTATCCATAACCCGGTGTTAGCAATTTAATCTGAAGTTAGCGGCTAATTGTCTTTCGAGCAACCGGCCCCTGATGTATATTGAGGGGACAAAATAACCCTGACTGACACAAACTTTATTGTCAGTGTAAAAATTAAGTATTTTGGACTGTGAACCTAGGAAATAGATACATTTTCTTTGTTCAAACTTAACCATGTTTTCAATCACACTGGTAGATGTAGATGTCAAAATTATTTAACAATGTTAGCTGTTGTATTGAAAAATCTTGGGTGGTTGGAGGGAGCTTCATGTTAACCAGGTGCTCTCAGAGCTCAAGGGGAACAGGAAGCCGATCTGTTTGTGGTGTCTGTATTGCGTCCTGTTATTATCCTGTATTCGTCCTGTCTTGTTTTGTTTGTTGCCAGTGGTGTCGAGGGTGATATCCTTCACCCATTGGGCTGGCACATTGTCATATAAGTGAAATACCCTTGAGTTCGACGTTAAACCCCAATCAAACAAACACACAAATGTATTGAAAAATATGACTCAAGAATTGCAGTATTAGTTTCGCAACAAATTTATCAAGACAAATCTAAATATTATGACTATCAGAAAAGTGCTGACGAAAACAGAGCAGTGCTTTTTTTTGTGCTTAGGGTAATTATTTATGCTGTTCGAAAGTATTAAGAGACCTACATGTATAGTGCCCATATATTGGCAAAGAAACCTAGAGTTATCAGGTGTCTCAAGCAACACCTGATCCTACATCATGCCTTCTGATTTGAGGTGTGCTGTCCTATGCTTTAACACAGATCACATGCCTCAAATCAGAAGGCCCGCTACATAGAGGAATTATCATATTATTTAAAAATGAGCTCAAGCTATGCTCATCATTAAAAACATACATGTAGCTTGTGCTTTGTCTTAAATAGAGCGGGAAAGTAGTTTTGAGGAAATAATGCTCACAAGTAACTGTCTAATCGACAGTATTAGAATATTTATAAAAAGCTTTGGTGAAAGGGACTATATATTTTAAAAACTTACAATAGTTTTTAATTTGGCTTTTCATTTGTTGGTGACTGTTTTATTGAAAATTGTCAGTATATTTGGAGTATGTTGTGTGTGAATTTTATAACGTTGGAGTACATGACTGCGATAAAAGTGAAATAGCCTTAAGCACAGTGTTAACACCAACCAGCTAACCCTTTCATATTTTCCTACCCTTTACCTACAATGCCAAGTCATCGTACAAGGGCAATGACTTGGAATATAACAATTAACAAGTTAGGATTCAGTGTGTCACTCTTGTGTTTTTTTTTTATAGTTTTATTTAGAACAGTTCTGGGAGTATAAAGAGCAGAAGGAATATTTAGGTTGTTGTGATCAGCTGTGGTGTGACCTACAGGGATATGTCAGATGGATGCTGGACTATTACTCTGTCAAGGCACTTTGTTTATCGGCTGTTGAATAAGCCGATCTTTGACAGCCCGTAGAATTAAGGTTTTATTTTATGTGGCAAGAGGCAGGGCCTCGTGCCATAGATTACATACCCGCATGTGTTATGTACTTTGTTGGGCAATGCTCAAAAACAATTTGGGTTTAGACACAGTTGAGGCAGGGGTAAACTCAGGACAGTTTTAATGACAATGCGTATCCCCAAATTGTGGTGTTGTTGTTAGTTTTACCTACATGTACATGTTTATGGGAACCACCACGCTTTTTTGTAGTTTGTGGATCACATGGTGTAAAAGTGAAAGTTAACGATTTATTACCTAACCAGTAATTGATATTGGTACTGTTTACTGTACAAACTTCTAATGACATTGAGTTCACATTACATTGTACTGCCCTGTAGCCATAGTTAAAAAACATGATGAATTGCTATAAATTGTATGTTAGTGTTATTAGGCAATACATTCTAAATCATGAAATTTTGAAAAATGTTTAATAGTATCGTTACACCCTTTGCCTCACTCATTTTGTTCAACATGTAGTTAACAAAATTAAATTACTTGGAATTTGCCTATAAATTTTAGCAATATCCTCCATATGATTTTCAATTTTATTCTCAGCATATCTTGGTATATGTATTTTTATAGCTTCCTGAAATAAGTGATTTTGCGTACCCAGTGTTTTTGTTAAACATTACAAGGTTATATTTTTTTTAAATTTCTGGATTATGTATCGATATTGACATCATCAGTTGCAAATCCACATAATCGAGTCATCATTGTGTTTTTTTTCTTCAGTCACTGAGCTTACGTTTATGTTGATAACAAGAGGGCTTTGACAAGTTTTGACTTGCTATGTTTAAACTAGGGGTGTAGCTATACTCTCCCGCCACGATTCGATGGGTATCTTGATATTGGCCTCCCAATGCGATGCATATCACGATACTGTATGTTCTTGATTCAGGCTTTGCAAGCATAAACATTCCCCAGCTATTAATGGCAAATTAAAACTGATTGATTGGTTTATTTTTGGTTAGGTTTTTGATTGTTCTGTGAAATAAAGCCATAACAGGATTCAAATAAATATATATTTTTAAATGCCTCTAGTAGGATTCGAACTCAGGTCTCTGGCTAACAGTGCCATAATCAAATATGTGGTATCGCTGTTTAGGGCTATATAATATCATATCTTATCATTGTCAAAAATATCACAATACAACAATGTATCCAATAACGTTGTTCTGCTACTGCTGCAGTGTTTAAACCATTTGATGAATTGATTAAGGATATTTTTTTTATTTTAGCACATGATCAGGATACATTGAGTTATCGCAATTATTGTTTATCTGTGTAACAAAGCTTTTTGTGATCTTTTGAGGTTCCAAGAAATAGTTTTATTTTATTGTGAAATATTTTGATTGATTTGATGTATGAAATCCTTCTAACTATAGCTGTTTCATTATTTTTATTATTAGATATATAAGTTTTATCAAGCCTTTAGGCAGTTTTGGAATTATGTTGCAATAATTAAAGTATATTTCAAATCATTTTTTAATGCCAGTATTTTTTCAATTTAATTTGTCATATTAATAGTTTTTCAGAAAATTAAAGTAACAATGTTATGTATCATGCTTTGGAATTTGGTTCACTCTCTCTCAGTGGTATTTAGATCCTAATTTTTATTGAAAGAGGTGCACTTTGTTAATTGCTTTTGAATATCCATGCAATACTAGAGTAACTGTAGTTTAATAGAAAAGGGCGAATTAAAAACCTGTTAAAGCTCGAGACAGTGGTTTAAAATCTAATTTCCTCTTTGTGTGTCTCTTGTTTATGTACTGTTAATGTGTGTTAAGTTTGTGTGAATGGGTCAGAGATGAGGGGTTAAGGGTTAGAGTGGGCGGGGCAGAGCAGGATTACCCTTCAAGGGCTTTTCTCCACACCCATTGTCCTCGATGCATGACATTTGTTCAGGTTGTGGGGATTTAGAAAAATCTATTGTCCAGCAAGAAATAAAGCGACCTCTGGCTTGTCCAATGGACTGTGCCCAGCGCACTCCCTCTGCCTCATTTCTATCTCAGGCCCAAGAGATGACCGAGTCTTTATGTGCCTCGTTTAATCATTTTCTCCTGAATGTTTTTAAATTGTTTCTTCAATTTGCTCGAACATCATGACAGAGACAAAAACTTTACGGTTTCCCTTTGTGATAGCTGAAGTAGGAGTTCATTCTCGGGGTTTTCCAGGCGTAAAGCTTTCAAAATTTTAGCAGGTTTGCGTGAGCAAGTTTACCACACTTGACAGATCCATGACTGTGCATACAGGCTTTGGGATTATATCTGAACAACCCTTCAAGTCTCTCCCGCTCCATAAACCAGGCCGCTGCTCTACATCAAACTCTATTGTCTCATACTTTTTTTCTAAGTCCGTTTTTATCCCAAGAAAATATTCCAACTGAGTGAGTTCTTATGCCCAAGAAGTTTACCAAGTGCTATTATCTGAATTTTATATTTCCAAAGTTTAATCACACTTGATCTATGCATATACTTTATATCTATATTTTTTATTTCTAAACTTCGGTTCCAAAATGCCATTCAAGAATACTTGCGTTTCTTTACAATGCTTGATCTTTATTTATAAGAAATTATTATTTTATTGCTCTTAGAGTTTTCCTCTAAATATGCCATTCATATAAAGTAAATAGTTTTTGAGAATAATACTGAAATATAAAAGAGCTATGCAGTCTTTGTCCAATTTGTATGTTTACCTGAGGTTTGCTGTCACCTTGACAGGGATTTTTTTTTTCTCCCTAAAGAAAAATCTAAACTCTTTAGAAATTATTTTGCTAAAAGATATCAACTATTTTGTTAAAATGTTAAAAATTCAATTTTTCACAATTCTTATTTCTATTTGTCCGACAGGTATACCTGTATGTCAATATGTTCCCATCAATTAATTTATAAAGTTATTATATATTTTAACACTTGTTTAATTGTACGAACGAAGTATTCCTGTACTGATAGATTTTTTAAAAAAATGCATTATTATCTGCTCTGTCAAATTTGACAAGTGGCAAACATCTTTTGTATTTTTCTTGTTGAAGTGGTTTTCAAAGCATGCGGCTGTGTAATCAGTGTCGAACAACTCACATAACAGCCAGCAATGTACAACTACACAAATATTGACACAGTTTTTCTTCGTTTCATTTCGAAAGTACTTGTATTCAAAGATTTTGTCCAATCTTCATGAGTAGATTGGGGTTGTTTTCACAAGTACAAGGTGCTGGTAGAGTACTGGGTTCATTATGACAAATGTAAAGAAAGTCCCCTGTTTATAAGAAAGTCCCTTTAAATGAGATACCCTTGTCTCTGGAGAACAATATATTTATTTTAAAGACATTCAGTTGTGTATCAAATCGTTTTTTCCTCATTGATCACAGCTCTGTGTTGCTTAAAGGTGGTAGACAATCCTTTGTCATTTTTGCACAGTTCGGAAAACAGTTAAACTTTCAGGGATCAATTCAAGTTGGTTTTAAAAACTGAATAAATCCGTTTATAACTCTAAACTAAGTATTTTCAATGAAATATTTTTTGAGATGATGAATGAATTTTCAACCAAAATTATTTACAGTATTTTTGAAATATATATTTTTTTGAAAATCCGTTCATTGCATTTTTTTAAGTCTGTGCTAAAATCAAATCCCTTAAATAAACACCCCACACACACATTAGCCCCCCCCCGGTCCTTACACACACATGTTCTGTTATCACCAATGGATGCAGTCAAATCTATGCTACAACGACAACAATAAAGTACGGTGCTACCCAAACAGACATAGTTTGCCTTAGACCACACAGAAGCAAGGCAATGAATGTTCTAAGCAAAATGTATATGTTTTATATTTTATGATTATATATTTGATTTTTTTCTAAAATGGAGAGATATCTCTATTTGGGTTTAATTAAGATTTTAATCAAGATCAAAACTTCTCACACTTACCTTCATCTCTCAAGGATTACCTCCCTTTAGAATAGGAGTTTTACAAATATGCTTTTAATAACGTAATAAAAGTTTATACTGTCTAAGGGTATTATAATTCTTTGTCAGTGTAATAAAAAAATTATGGTCATTACTTAATGATTACGAGTGTCTTGCAAATTTTCATAAATGTACGAATCTTAATTTTAAGCAAAAAAAATGGAACCGGACTTTTTAACAGATAAAAGATTTAGCCGCTGGTGTGATGAAGTTTATTATGTTACAAAAATTGTAAAGTCAGTTTCTCAGTTTTGTTTCCTGAGTTTTTGTTTTTAAAATCAATAGATATGCTATGACGCATTTTTTCATGCAATATGTCATGATAAATATTTCCTGAAAGGCCTGATGTCCACCCACTGCTCTACTCAACTGTAAATCTGATGTGTCAACCTGATGTGACATACATGTATACTCAGTTTTCAAAATTACCTTACAATTGACAGCTTGTAGGATCAATGTTATGAGGCATGGAAACCTGTGAGACGAGCACCTGTTCAGGAATTATTATGATAATTTGCCAGCCACTAACTGGTTATTCATAAATATTGCCTTGTGCGCTGATAAAATTTACAATTCAAATGAAAATTTGTTTGTCCAAACTAAGTTCAAAAGACAATGTAACATTAAACTCTCACAATAATTGGTTTGCTTCATTTTACCCCATTAAGTTTGTTTCCTTTTCATGATTTTGGTGGCCATCTGGTTTAGGACAGAATGTTCTAGGTATTTTGTCTGTACACAGCACTGAAAAAATGTCACAGAGTAAAACTCTTCCCATTTGATGGTCTTTAAGTGTATCTGGAGGCCACTGCCATCATATAAATGAAACCAGTTGAGCTCAATGTTATAAACCCCTGACAACTGTTGAATCTACCATTCTATTATTTGTTTTTACCTAAATAATTTTGAATGTTTATTTTTAAAAGAACTGACCATTCCAAAGCTTTGATCGTTAGTACTACAATGTATACCTTTACTGGATATGGTCGGACATGAAGTGATGGTTCTCGTGTCAATGTCACATAATTAGCCTGTTTTTAATTATTTAAGCGAACTAATCAGTTTGTTTCATCTTAGAGAACTGATTAGGAATCTTTGTGGGTGTGGCAGCAGAATTAGTATGGTCCCGCCTCTTCATTAGCTGTTCTAAGAGCCAGTACTAGACTCTCTTAAAGTACTTAAATTGCCTACACTTGCTTCAAATGTGTTCAAACTATGCCCATTACATATGTGTATGCTGCACTAGCTCCTTGTTTACCAGAAACGGATCTATATATATTTGAGACACTCAAAATGTTATTTGAGACACTATCTATCAAATTGAACACAGAAAAAATGAGATGCTGCGTCTTTTAAAAATAATTTAAAAATACACGGGTCCTTTTCTTGATTCCTGGCCATTGAGCCTGGTTATCTGATTGACCCCTTTACAAACTTTACTGATCACTAGGTAATTTATAAATCTAATTAAATACTGTTAATCAGAAAATAACTTAACTTTATTTCTTACAAGCAGAATTCTATAATAGATTATATGGTACAAAAATATTTGAAACTTTATCTACAGCTAAATGAAGCACACTTTGAGTTGTTTATGATTGCAATACCTTCTGTCAATGTTTATTAAGTGTGTTCTTGTCTGGGTTTATTCTTCTGCAACATATATTTGTAAGTAATTTACGATTCAAAATGATTATAATTTGAAGAGGAAAATAAATTGTTGCTATGTCATATTATATTAGCTAAAGTTTACTCTTTTATCAAAAGAAGACTACAAAATATCTTAACTTGTAATAAGCCTAAAGTTATTTATGGTTGCAATTTCTGCTGACATTGTTTGTGAAATATTCTCTTCTGTTTGGTTTGCTTTTTTATGGTTTGAACTCAAGGATATTTCGCTTACATGACGACAGAGTTTCCATTTCTCATTCTGTCGTATTTAAATGCGTTTCAAAACTGATAGGAATCTTCGTAAAAACCATCGAAACAATTGCCAGAGTGAAATAGTGTGACACCCTCATATACTGGGGACAGACAAGGGGATCTCTTGAATAATTGGTCTAGGTGGCCTGTATTTACTGCTGACGATTCGGTGCCTAACTCTGAGGGTCGTGGGTTCGATTCCCGGACGGGTTTCAACCTGCAAAATTTTCTGAACTGGAATCGGTTCAAACTCAGAAAGTGTTATCCCAAAACAACGAAAATAAAGGGATCTCTTGTCTAGTTTGGATTCTAAAAAAAAAAACCTTTGGCATTTAAATATTTTGAATGTTAAAGTTAAATTTAGCATGAATAATTAAGAATCAATACAAGTAAATTATTTGCACTTTCTGAAATATTGAATTTGAATAAAAAACAGAGTGCCTAAAATAATTCTGCCCACAATAAGAATGACTATGTCTGTTTCTAATAGACAGAAGAGTTTTTTTTTCTTTCTTTTTATTTTTTTTTAATTTTTTTTTTTAACCTGGGGTAATTAAAACTTTTACTGACAAAATAATTGCATTTTTATTGCCCTGTAAATAGTCTTTACTGGGATAAGTTTGGGACAGTTCAGGTCATAGTGGCAATCATAAAATTGGTTAGAATTTCAGCTCAGCTGTGTTTAAGGCCTCTCACACTACTTAAATGCCTAGACGCTTTAATTCCTGGACTCTATATTTCTTTCGTGTCTGTATTTATTCCATACACTGGGCTCACGATTCACACCAAGGGGCCACTTGCCTACATCAAGATTCATCATTATGTAAATTGGATTGCTTGATTTTGCTTGCAAATCGTCTTCTGAATACCACAGGGAACACTTTTCTGTTATTTGTTAATTCTCATAAAAATGTATGCAAGAGACAAGAGCACTCCGAGGGATGGTTATAACACAGAGACGAAGATTTCTGATTTTTAGGGTACAAGGGTTCTTCTTCGAATGATTTCACAAAATTAGAGTGCCTTTCTATATATGAGTTTGTCAACTGTAACAGCTGGAAAAGTGTGTTCTATTTCTGCATTTTAATATTACCACTGAAATCTTCTACTTTTAAAAAGACAATTGAAATGTTGTGTAATACTGTTTCTAAATACATATTGTGTTGATATGACGCTTTATTTCTTTAAAACTTTTATATTTGCAACATTTTTTGTCAGAAGCAGAGTTTTGAAATCTTGCCTTTCCTTGTTCATTTTTTTTTAATTTATTTTTTAGAAAAGTTACTTAATAAAATGTTCTTGACAAAGAGGTATGTGACTCTTAGTAATCATTGTGAAAAAAAGCAATGAATTTTAGCGTCATATTTTTTCCTGTGACCGCCAATAAATAAAATAAATATAATATTATATGGAAATAAACAAATATTAAGCCAACTAATACTTCAAAAGAAGAAAGAAAAAAAATTATAATTTTATGGTACATGTATAAAACTATATTAATATGAGAAGTGCACACAAATCAATAGTATTATACAAATTATAATACATGTAATATTTTTTCTATCAAAGATAAATAATTTATATTTATCAGATTTTGATCCTCTGTTATGCCTATACTTTTGTAAATGTAATATTCTTTTGATATGTGCCTTTTTTTCTACAAATTTTTTTTGCACTCTAAAAGAAGTGGATCTTTGCTAAGGTCAATATATAATACATAAGGGCTATTAAACCAATAAGAATGACCAGTTTAATTAATTTGCTTGTGGATTTAATTAGTCTCTGGCCACCAGATGGGCACTGGAATGAGTTGCCCTGCCTCAGTGGGTATGGAGGATTTGAAGGGTGCCTTGTAAACCAATACCTTGTGAACGAGTGATTGTAATTAACTTTTCCTAATTGTCACACAAATGCTGAATACATGTCTCTTTTAGCAAAGAAAATATCCCGTCTTTATGAATCATAATTAATAAGCAAGATTTGTGTTTTAGTAGAGGTTATCAAAATATCCGGAGTAACTTACACATCCAACATAAACAAGATTGGGTAGTGGTTGTGTGGATTTTGCTAATTCACTTTTGCCTTTCTTTTGAAACTTTTGACTTTTATTTCAAAGTCAGGGATTAGATACAGAATCTGTTGAAATGAATTCTACTATGAAAACACTTTAGTTCATGATCGTATTTTGAAGGGAGCCCTATTGATGGTAAACTGAGTGGACTGGTGAAAGGAATTGCACAGCTCATAGACTTAGTTGGTGAGAAAGGCTTGTCTGATGATACTCCACTTTCTCCCATAATTAATAGGTACAGGCTGAGATTTGAGTGGGGATTTGATAATACCCTAATTATATGAATTTACACTCCTGTCATTAAGACAACACATTATCCACATGTTAATTTTGTAAAATTGGTTAAGATTTCCTTTGATGCTTAATTAGTATATTAATGAACAGAATATGTTATAAGTGTGTCTGTTACATATGCAGTGCAAAATTAAAATTATTTTATATGTCATAATGGACAGGATATCTACGGTAAGAAACACAGGGGACCCTTCACCCACCTACCCTATCTTCCCTGACATTGAGGGTGCTAACTCCAGCTATTGAGGGTATTATAAAAGGTAGAGAAGAAGAACGAGATAATCCCTTGTACTACAAGCTGAGGCAGATTTCAGTGCTAACCAATCTCACATTGCTTCTGGTCTTCTTGTTCGTAGGTGAAAGGTCATCAGATACTTTTTTTTTTTAAATTCAACCAAACCACAGATATTAAATCCATAGCTTTAGTGGTTTGCAGAAGTGTCCACTTTTTTTCTTAGTGGTTTTTAAATGTACTTTTGAAAACGGGGAATCATATCAAATCCATTTTGACTATGTTTTTATTAAGTTTTGTTGGATATTTTATCATTTAAAAAACTACCATTACAGTTTGTAAATTTATATTAACATTTGTTTCACCTCAGCAAATGTCATAAAATATATTATCTAAAACTAATGAAAGTCTGGTTCAAATATTTATGCCAGTTTGTGAGATCTGTTTAAAATAGGTTACTTAATGCTCTCTCAATTATTATAGAACAGCAGGCTGCAAACCGAAATTGATTAGACTGTTCAAGATTATTTCCTTGTTAATACACATGATGGCATTTGTCTGAAATATTTATTTTGCTCAAACAGATAATTATATTGGTTTGATGATATAGCAAAATTTTCTTCCTCTACAATAATAATATATCACAATCGCAAATGCTATTGAATTCAGTAATACAAAAAAAAATTAATGTATAACATGAAATACTGCGTTTGTACAGAATTTTTACTAGTAGTTTTGCCATTAGTATGGAGTTCTCTTATTGGTCACAATGGCACTCTTTCAACCGTAGTCAATGTGTCAGTCATTTTAATTTATGTCTTCTCCATTATTATTAGTATTGTCTGGATTGGTAATGGCTCTCTGACACAAAACACTTTTGGATCTACCAAACATTTTTTGGCCGGAGTGTCAGAGTGTTTTTTTTTTTTTACTCCACGACTTTTTGGGATGATCAATTGAATCAGTTCAGATTGTGGCCACAGTTGTACAATAGGCCTGAAACACGTATAGACAATTTTGAACAGAGCAAAGAGTGAGAAATGAGATCTAGACATGCAAACGCCAACCCACATAACACATTCATCTTAATAGGTCCTAGTCAGGTTTGAAGCTCACAAGAAAGGCTGTCTAATGTGGCACTTTGAATGTAACCTACACAGATGATCAGACATTTCAATAGATATAAACCAGTTAGCATCAGTTTTCTTTATCTTGTAATGCAAATTGTTGTTTTCGGATTCGTTATTGGTCTAGAGAGACTTCCCAATGATAATTGTTGTTTTTGGATCCTCTATTGATCTAGAGACTTCACCAATGATAATTGTTGTTTTAGGATCCTTTATTGATCTAGATACTTCACCAATGATAATTGTTGTTTTAAGATCCTCTATTGGTCTAGAGAGACTTCAACAATGATAATGGTTGTTTTAGGATCCTCTATTGATCTAGAGAGACTCCAACAATGATAATGGTTGTTTTAGGATCCTCTATTGATCTAGAGACTTCACCAATGATACTTGTTGTTTTAGGATCCTCTATTGGTCTAGAGAGACTTCAACAATGATAATTGTTGTTTTAGGATCCTCTATTGGTCTAGATATACTTCACCAATGGTAATGGTTATTTTAGGATCCTCTTTTGATCTAGAGAGACTTCAACAATGATAATTGTTGTTTTAGGATCCTCTAATGATCAAGAGACTTCACCAATGATAATTGTTGTTTTAGGATCCTCTATTGATCTAGAGACTTCAACAATGATAATTGTTGTTTTAGGATCCTATATTGATCTAGAGACTTCAACAATGATAATGGTTGTTTTAGGATCCTCTATTGATCTAGAGAGACTTCAACAATGATAATTGTTGTTTTAGGATCCTCTATTGGTCTAGAGAGACTTCAACAATGATAATGGTTGTTTTAGGATCCTCTATTGATCTAGAGACTTCAACAATGATAATGGTTGTTTTAGGATCGTCTATTGATCTAGAGAGACTTCAACATTGATAATTGTTGTTTTAGGATCCTCTATTGGTCTAGATAGACTTCCCCAATTGTAATGGTTGTTTTAGGATCAGTTATTGGTCTAGAGAGACTTCACCAATGATAATTGTTGTTTTAGGATCCTCTATTGGGCTGTCATATAAGTGAAATAACATTAAGTTAATCAGAATTCATTGGTCTTCAAGCAGGACCGTGGCCAGAAATCAAAAGTATGGTGTCCAAAATGGTCATTTTGGGCTTAACTTGTTTAGTAGCTGGGTGTCCAATTTTGACAGGTTCCTTACATGTATCTCCTGCATGTTAAAGTTTCTGAAAACAGTGTGTCCAAATGAGGCAATTTTTTAATTCTGGGTGTCCAAAGGATGGGTGGACACCCCTGCCCAAGTCCTTGTCATGAAAGAATTATTGCTAAGTTACGTTAAAAGGTTTTGTTAAAGGGTCGTACATTTGACATCAACATTGCAAATTGTGGATTCATATCTAAATGACACACCTTATAAGTTATTTAACTTGTGTTTATACACAAGAAAATGTGAATATGAAGATAAAATAAAAATATTAAAGAAAAATGTCAAACAGACAGGCAGACAGCCGAACACTTCAACTCGGATAAATAAATTTCAGAATTTAAAAATCATTTATTCATCTAAATGACATGCCATTTGTTTTTACACCTTTTATCATTAGGCTGTTTTGTCCTGTCCACAGAAAGATCAACAAATATTGTTCATTAAATCAAAAATTTAATTTTTCCGCATTGTTGTCATTTCTAATTATTGATAACAGACACGTTTTCATGTATGTTGATTGGTTTGTCAATTTCAGGTCTCTTCAATTTATTTATTTTCATTATTTATAATTTAGATTAAATAGACAAACTTAGAAAGCGTTAGTATGAAAATAAAAAATTAATTTAGAAATGCTGTCAAACATACAGGCAGACAGCCAAACACTTCAACCCGGATACATATTGCCCCGGTATAAATGATCGTTAGATTGTTTTGTGGCGTTGGGATGCACACACCCTAACTGATGACCTAAGCGATACACTCTGGGCTATTTTTCTCTTTAGCTGCTTTAATGATGACTGCTGTTAGGAATAAACAAATATGGAGGTGGGAAGTATGTGACGGGAGTCTACGGTCATTAGTTTCGCTCTAAATCCATGGCGAGCGTGCCAGACCCCCACAAAAACCACCTCACATAGCCCAGATTAAGCAACACATTATGTCAGTAATTTGCTGTTTTTTATAAACCAGAGCCACTTTAGCAATACCGACCTTTTATGGTTAGCGAGATTGCATGCAGACAAGTCATTTTTCACCCCTCTACCCTTATATAGGAAACTTTTAACTGGCAATAGCAGCAGGATTAGCGTTGTTTGGGGCATTAATGTTAAAAGTTAGCCTGTGGCTTGATTTAAGCAGTTTTTTTGTTCATAGTAATAGATTATATAACATTGGCAGCCCATTGTAAAATATGTGGGTTTAAAGTAATTTATCTTCAAGTTTTCAGTCGTCTCCAGTTTCACATTTTGGCACTGTAAAGCTTCCAAAAAAGAATTGAATGAATACAATTAATTTATGTTCTATTTGGCCATGACAATGTTCTCTATAGATAGGCAATATATCAGGCCTGTGCTGTAATCTTTTCCGCCAAAACCTAAAAATAGGTCCTCTAAAATTTTGTCAGGAAACCTAACATTTGCAATTTCCCCTGGTTTGCTGATTTTTTAAATACATAAATGTGCCTTCACTCCTTTGGGGAAAAATAAAGCAAAATTGCTTTAAAACACAAACTTTATTGATTATCAGATGACAAATAAGTCAAAATCTGTAGCAAAATTCAAATTTAGACGAAGACTGCAAACAATTTGGGAAACCTATAAATCGGTC
>JAQQZZ010077305.1:0-20105 GCA_030265115.1 Mopalia vespertina
CCCCCCCCCAAAAAAAAAAAAAAAAAAAAAATCTTTTTAACATTGTAATGGACTAGCTAACTAACTTTCGATAGTAAATAAGAATTGTAAAACAAATCGCAAAAATAACAAATTAGCATTATATGATAGCAACTTTCACGCTCTATTCAATGCTCAGTTTCGTTTCTTAAGTTAATCATCCTTTTAAACAACATAATACACAAAAAACATTTATATTTCCACCAAAAAGTTTATTCGACCTGTCTTATTACATCTATATGTATGATGTAGCTGTATACTGTTTGCGTTGGCTTTCATATATTCTGCAAACGTTGATAAGATACGTGGCTGACAAGAGCATGGGTAATTATAATTGGCTAATCCGACTGCAGCCTGGCCCGCTCCATCATTATTTTGCTGCTATTCAATGTAGAAAAAAAACCGAACTTGACTTTACTTTTGCGCTGTACATTTTAACAAGCTTTAGAACATTGACTGATTTCATCAGGTTCATGGCGTTTACAAGGAAGGTAGTCAGATTTCCCTTTTGCAGTGGCAAGGACAAGTCTACTGGATGACGGAAAGACGTACACAGTGTGGCGGGTGGTTGGAGGGAGCTTCGTGTTGCCCTGGTGCCAACTCAAAACCGATATGTTTATGGCGTCGGGAGGGGTACGCTGGTACGTCGTCAAATAAGTGAAAAAACCTTAAGTATGGCGTAAAACCCAAAGCAAAAAACCCCCCATAGTTTGAATAGAGTTATTTAAACACAAAACAAAGACAAAAAACACCCACAGAAATCGGCCAATAAAGTTCTTCAAGCCACAGCCGGCTTTATTATTGTCAGCCATAAGAGGCTGGGCATGTATATATTTACTTTCTATGCTTATTTGTGTCACAATATTTTGTCTAAATCGTTGCTGTACTATAGTCTTTCTGTTAATTCGGCACTACGTCAATCAATTTGTTAACTGACTTAATTTGTCATTTTATTCTTGTGTTTGTCATTCTTTTTTGTTTGTCAGTTTTTGGTCATTGTATTCAGCATACACCTTAGCTTCGAGACCACCAGGGCAACAGGAAGCTCCCTCCAACTGCTCACTGTTGATTTAGTGAAGGCTGTTAAAGAGTCACTGTATTATTTTTTTGATACAAAATGAACGAATTAACAGTTGTGCTGTTTGCATACGATGTAGACAGTTGTGGCTGGATCGGCGTAGATGGTTTCTACTCTTCCGTTATGTAACATAGCAATAGAATGGTTGGTATTCTCATAATTTAACAAAATTGTTTGCGAATAAACTGTTCCGGATCAGTTATTTGACAGTAAAACTTGCGTTGTTCATGCTGGACTTAATTCTTAATTCTTAATTGCTTTACATAATAGGATGTCCATTAGTACATGTGCGTTGATTGGTGTTCTAATTGTCAACCTTTCGAATGGACTCAACGAGTTGAAGACGAGGGAAACCAAGGGGTATAACTGTATACCTTTATAGTGAGATCCCTTTTTTCTCCAGTAATTTGCCTGTGGACACGTTGTATTTACTAATAAAGAAAGTGTATTTGGTAACTATTGTAGAAAGGTTCGAAAACTAAACTCAATGGATATGGCTTTTTTGTATATGATAGCTAAGAAAATAACAAAACCGATGAGAATATATAAACAAAACATAAAAAGCCTGTTTTAACTAGCTTTCGTCAGAATAGTGAACTTTGTGTCAGACAAGATATTTGCATGGCAGGCATAAATGGTCTTCTCCGTTCTTATTAGACAATTACAAATCTTCTCTTCCATCTCTTGAGTGGGGCGAAAATTGTCACCTGCCTTTATGAAACCAGAGTTGCTAACATCTCGGAATATGCCAGTTTGTAATAGTTGCGGAACCACAGCTTTCACATGGTGAAGGTACAGTGACAGATAGCGCTACTGGGTTAAATACAATTGGAGTCATTGCTTTTTTAAGGTGGTGTTATATGCTTCACAACCAAGATGTGAAGCGTTCCCATAATGTTGGAAAGTTAATTTTTCTCCGGTGCTAAGTAAAGATAGCATTGCTACTCTTCAAACAAACTGTCCTTAGACAGAGGGCGCTGCGTGAAGAAGACTTCATGATAAAATGATGATAAAAGGCTATGAGATCCAATAGGCTTGACATCTGGCAGCCACACAGCAACTAAGATCAAATGCTGCGGATATATAAACTGATGGCTGTCCTCCGTTTTTGCGTAGAAGCATCGAATAGTTTAAATTTTGTTAACTGAATTTATTCAAAAAGATATTGGAACACACACACACACAAATTAAGAAATTGCTCGTAAACGAATCTTGTATCGGAACCCTTTAATGTTGAAGGAAACCATAACCAGCGCCACGAGCAACACACAATACCAAGGCAGGCCATCACAAGATACAAAACAAAAGCGTCCCTGTTGACCCTTAGTTCCAAGGTAACCAGGACAACAGGAAGCTCTCTTCCAGCCAACACTAAAACACTACATAATGACAAAAGGGAATAGCAGACTTCTTAACGTGGTACCTTCTCAAAATGTATGACTATAGAAAGCCATTATCGTCACCAAAACAATATGTCTAGTCAGATCATACAGTAACAAGCTGTTAGTATCAAAGGTTTGATTATAATTTATTGCATATACTGTATTAGTGAAGGAAATGCTGTCGCAATGCATGTTTGCCAGACATTTAAATACTTCAGACGCTAAAGAACTATTTAAAAAAACTGCTTGATATGGTCTATTTTAGACAAACTTTTCTAAGGATTTTCGACAAAAGCCCGTCATCTGGATGGTATCGACCAAATAACACCCGATATATTTCAAAGCGTAACATTATAAATATTGATTATGTACACAGTGGATCTTAAGTTAATTTGCCAGTCAAATCTTCGTCTTACGTTAATTTCTAACATCTTAGGCTAAGTTGGAAAATAAATTTCCTTCCGGTGTTTAATGAATACTGGTGCAGCAATTCTACGGTCCAAACCAACTGCCCACAAGCAGAGGGCCATTGGTGTTTGAGATATCAGCCAGTTGTTAGGAAGAACATATGGGCAGTCCTTGTCTCACATTATCACAAATCACAGGCAAATTGTATTCACGTGTTGTCATACTGTTTCGTTGTAAAGAAATACAAATGTCTGGGAAGGCAACCATCATCAAAGTTATTTAATCACAGTTACTATTCTGTATGATATAAAACTTATTTTGGGCTTTGCATGTAGTGAGTGTTGTATTCAAACTTGTATGCTGTTTGTATCACTTGTTGTAATTTAATTTGAATATAATATGTGTGTATTCAGTGAGGCATGTTTTAATAATGTCCCTTTAACGTTGAATTCACGGGTCGCTGTGTAAAGATGTCTTGTTAATATTTTAATTCGTTATTTATTTTACATTAGTTTATTAAAATAGCATAACATTTTCTAAAACTTACTCTTTGTTAATGGGGCTGTGTATTCATGTTTAAAGTAGTTTTGCTCTGACAACATGTCTATAACAATATATTACATTACCAATGGGAATAAATTGAATTCCCAATTATATGAAAAATATGAGCTACAGTGATGTTAAAATCAGTGTTTATAAGCCATTAGAGAACAAGAATCATACTAATAAAGGCAACAAGTCTTCCCCTACAACGGTATCGACTGAGATTGATTTGGAATGAACGTTTTTACCAATTTAGAACGTCATTTATTTTTATTAATCAAGACATATCTCATGAATTCCAGGTTTTTATCTAGCTAATTGACTGAAAACACTGGGTACATGTTTCCAAGACAATCAAACAACTATTCTATCTTCGTTTTGTACAATTAGCTCTTACTTTCCTGCTTTCACGACAATCAAATTGTCAGAACCAGTCGAATTCATCCTTGCAAGTAAATTGCTGTGGTGAGTTTCCAGAAGAAATGTTAAAGATGAATTGTCTTTAGCAAGAGCCCAGTCATGTTCAAAGACGTTTTCCTCTGATCACACGTCCATGCAGTGCACTTTGTCAAAGTTCTGTGATTAGGATATTTAAACCGACAAATAGATGCCTATGAAACCAACCTTTATAAATCCCGGCTCTGATTCTACGTCTTTAATTTAATATTTGGACACATAACAACGATGTTTAACGTCGTATTTTGTACATTTTGCAAACATTTAATGTACGACCATTTTATTTATATCATTGCGCTGTAATGTAAAATATTAATATGATTGTGTTTCATTCCCATATGGATACTACATGCATGTATTTCGTTTGATTTAGAATCAACGCGATGAATTATTTAGGTGTTCCAGTCTACAAGTCGGTCTAAACGCTGAGTAGTCCTAAATTACAAGCAGATTTTGTGGTTCTGGTCACTTAATCTATACCTACTATAAAAGCATTCAATTTGGCTTGAATTATCAAATCCTTGTGGGTTCTGACAGCATAAAAGTTTCACGGAGCAGTTCTTGCTAATGTTGAATGCGCTTGATTTAGAAGTACTCAGGAGCTAAAGGGATCCCAGGTATATACTAATGACACGCCAAAGTTAACACAGTTAAGTTATAGCAAGGTGAACTTTATTGAAATGTCGGATTGTTGTTTAACGTCATATTCAAGGTTATTTCATTTATATGACAATATATTATTCATTTTGTTTTAATATCATTATTGTCACTTATTAAAAACCAAAACGCTTAATCAATTTAATAACCGTTTAACAGCTAAAAAATTCCTTTTATGCTGGGTCATCCTGTTCGATGATTGGTAGACCGAAAATCGTTATGAAACAGTCTCAGAAATTTGGTGCGTACAGTTTATTGTAAAATTGAAAAAAAAGTATGTCATTGAAATGTTATTAGTCCTCCCGGGAAAAGATTCCTTCCAAACTGGCCGTGCAACTCTACCTGGATACCAGTGCAATCTAAACCCCGGTTCAACCAGTTGAGAACAGATGCAATAAAATTATACCGATACAGCGCTAACAGTCAGGGGTAATATTGAATGCACAATTAAAAAAGGAAATAAAACTAATTTTTATCAAGGTGATTTCAAGCCCGTCCTCGAATAGATTTCAGTCTAGTTATAATAATAGCCTCATCGATCAACCAATAATAATTTCGATTGACTCTGTCGTTTTCCTTTGGTCAGTAGCTGGCGTAGATAATGTATCCTACATGGCGTGGTTTATTGTTTTCTTATAGATGTTGTGTGCCCAAGTCAACTTATCTCTATTATGTGTTTAAAACAAGTGTGTTTGTCCTCTGGCTATGCCTGCACTGTTAACCTGGATTTGTAGGTTCCTGTTATGTTTTCACTTCTTCCTGAGCAAATAGAGGTTTCAAGTTGAGTTAAATCACGAATCACTTTTCTCCAGGGACTTTCAGGAATCAGTGTTTACGCCGAAAACTTATTAAGACAGTTCTTAAGTAAACGTGAGTGCTAGTTGTTTGGAACTCCCTGGGGAAGGGGTTCGTGACTCAGGTTATAATAGAAGGTTTCATGCATTATGTGCATTGTATTCGTTTAGCCTACAGGGGCTGATATTTGATGTTGTTTCTGAATAGTAATCTCATCTGCTATAACATTAGTATTTCGATTTTACCCATACGACTAACAGAATAACTAGAAAACCAAGTTTCGATTGTAATCTTGAATTGTGTGGCAATGTTGTCCTTTCGAATTATGGGCACTTCAAGTTTTTTCTAACGTAGATGGAGTAAAATATGTAAACCGACCAATAACTAGGCCTTTGTGACACATTGCTTATCTGGAAAACTCTGTTGACAGATTCGATCATGTATATACGGTATTTACAGTCCGGTTTTAAAACAAATAAAACATTAGTGTGTAAAGGAGCTGTTAAAACTGGCAATTGAAAAGTATTAAGTCCTACGATAGTGTATGAAACACGGAGATAATGTCACAATAATTGTGTTAATTTGCAGTCGGTTACATTCAGCGTATATTATATAAAAGTTGCGGACCTTAGCACTTTTATGGGAATCATTTGCACCACTTATCCGATCACACCTGAAACTCGATGTATCGCTCACAGGTTCGAATTTTTTGGTTGAAACCAGGTAAATGACGGAACAACACCAGATGACGTTGGCAGTTGCGCGGTTGGTTTTTACGAGTTTTCCTCCCGGTGTTCCATAGCCTGAAATTTAAGACAGAGAAAGAGAATTGGAGAATCCTTAGTAATATAAGGGGACTCCAATGAGGATGACCCCGATCAATTAGCAAACATGGACCTCCAAAACAGCTTAAAGAAAATATCAACCTAAATCGAGACAAAATATGTTTCTTTATGACACAATGATTAACAGTTACTTTAAAGTACTTTGATAAATATTTTTTAATGAAAACACAAGCAATCTAGTATTGACAATCCACCATAGAATCAAGTAACTTTTTTTCATATGGAGAAATTTCGTTTTGTTGTGTGTAGGGTGGCTGGTGTCCAATGAACAAAAGCATTCAAGCTAGCCATCTTGTACAACGTAACGGCAACAAATATTTGGAATACACTGGCGGTATAAAAGATATGTTGAAGATAAGGAGCTCTTGTCGAATATATTAGTCCATATAATTCGAATCTGTCTATTTTAGTTTTCAAAAAGCCTACAGAAGCAATTTTCAACCATCTATATCGTCAAGTGATAAATACATGTATATGGAGCCGTATTAGTCTATCATACAATTGATAAAGTCAGATAGGCACATTCTATACCGTTATAGTAACTGTAGTAAAGCTTGTATATGACGGATACCTGTATCTTGCTCTTGTGAGATTAATTAATAATCCTCTATAATTACTCCAGCATTGTACATTCTGCTTGAAAGAGTATGTCTAAATGCACATGTTTTTATGTTTTCTCTTAATTTGCCATGCAAAAGACCTTTTCCTTACCTCATTTCTCATTTTGTATTTTCCTGACTTATTTTTGGTTGACAAAAAAATTATTTTAAATCAATACATTAAATGACAGGTGTTTAACATCATGTTCAGTGGTAGACGACGATGTGCTACAACACTAAAACGCCAGGCTGTGAAGTGATTGATTATGTGTTTGGTTACGTTTAGAGGGTGACTATACTTGAACATTAAGATTCTATATTAAGAAGCCAGAAGGATAAGATCAATTCAAGGAAAATACCGCCTGTGACACTCAAAGCTCAACATGGTACATTTGCTATTTTGGTTGTTTTATACATTTACACAATTCCTAGAGGTAATTTATGGCTTGAAACAGCCTTTATAGCTATAATATTATACTGTAAGACCAGCAGGCTATATTCTGAAAACAGACATTTAAATTTCAAATGACAGCATTTTACGACAAGGCCCACTTCAACAAAATATGCTGGATTTCACTTTTGAGATATCCAGCATGTCCATTAGTGTAATACCCTCGAGTAGCCATAATGACAAGTTCTCCAATAATCGTTGTGTTGAGATTGTATTGGTCTCTTGATATCTGTACAGATGTATGCCTAGTCACGTTAGGTCCTTGTGGGAAATCAGATATCTTAGCTGAACAGGCCTTTAATGGCAGCTTAAAGAGAACCAAGCGTTTAGTTCTATGCAGCGTTCTACGCCTTTATTTAATATTCTCAAAATAACAGTTTCTACAAAGGAACTGTTAACCTACATTTACCAAAGCTGACAAAATATGAACAATTTGACACAGATATGATTATATAGATTCTAGTTATTTGAAATAGCACTCTTTGTTCTGCACTCAACGGCTTATCCAATATTTCCTTTTAATCACCAGAATTGTAAAATAAAAAATTGAAGTGGTCTTGAAAATCAGCTCAAGGGTAAAAATAAACGGCTACCGATTCATATTTTAGAAAAGTATCATTATATATATGGAAATAATGGGTCCATCTGTTAAACCTAATTATTATCGATGGAGCTGCCAAAAATGTGTAAAAGAAGGCTTTGTTTAAGGTATGCGAATAAATCAAGCCACTTTAACCGATGCGTGTAACAGATGTGTTTAAATGCTAGCTCTATTTGTACGCAAATAAGGAATATCTTCACCATTTATTTCATGACGTTTTTTTCGAGTGATAATAACCATTAACTATTAAGTGTAAATTGTGAATATCTATGCGTATATAACATGTTTTGCCATTGTGTTTCGAACACCATACAAACAGAAGCAGGGACAGTAAGTTGTTTCTTTAAGCTATGGAAATAAAAGCTAACGTTTCATCCTGATCTCGATTGTAAAGTTAACATTAAGGACGAGTAAGACGCATTTTTTAAACCGTTGTGGTGTGGACACATTTACGATCGCTGTGTGCCTTTTGCTGCTTTACTACAAAAACGAATATGATCACTCATGATACACAATGGTGATTAATGGCTGCTTCAAACATATAAAACTAATAAAAATATGATGACGAACAACCACTCAGCTGACATCACAAGAAATGTATTCATTTGTTTTATAGTTTAGTATCCAACCCAATACCTGTGCATAGAGTGGTTGGAAATACTTAGACATGGCGCGACTCTAAATTGAGTTCATCTTTAAACATTGTCACTGAATAGAACCACTGACAACTCAGATGTTGTGCCGTTTCTTGATCTTAAAAAATATTTATGAGATATGAGAGAGCAAATGTTCCAACCTATATTTTCCCTTTCACGGAAGAATATCGTTAAAGCAAACAATGCCCTCCAAAATTTAAATTTGTCAAAGCATTTTAAATATTTTAGAGTAATGTCATATACCAACTAGAGGTTGTAAGTGTGCATCAATCTTGATTGGTTCTGCCACACAGACATAGGACTCGGCAACATTCAGAGCCACTGAGACGATGCAAGTAGGCTATTAATTCATGTAGCCGGTCTTAATTTCGTGCTTCTTCTGCAAGTGCGAATCAACAAAGCTGTAACACTGGACACAGGTGAATAAATCATTACATGACGCTGTTATTAACTGACCGCCAAAATCTGCAGACACAATTCACTGCATTATTTATAAATTCTCCACAAATATTGTCTATGATTTAGATTGACTGATATTTGATTTAATCCAATAAATAAATATCAGCAAAAGTTGATCTACAGAGAATATATACGTTGTTGAAGTTGGGTTTTTGATACTTTGTTTGAGCCAGGACAATTTCAAGCAACTGCCCCAGTAACTAACCGTATGGGTATCATTTCTGCTTGTTCAAATTATCAATCAGTTCTAAGCTTATCATATAACTTACTTATATCCACATTGAAGCAAATGTATGTATTTCACCGCATCGGGCTATAAAGAACTGATTCATCCAAACTAGTTAAACTGTGGCGAGTGTCCAGTCAATTCCGCATATCGTGTTTTGTTTACATTTTCTTTGACATTAACGTTCACAACGCAAATTATAAGCGAGACACCAATCTCTTTCTAGCTCTGGATAAGCGTTAATGTTATTAAATATTTATTCTATTTTGACAGATGTAACGTGTTAAATCTGTATGCATCTAAATTAGGAGACATGGTCTAAATAAAATACACGTTTGACTATCAATAAATCGAAATGTCTATAAATTCCACGATAGTCCAAAGTAAGTGAGTATATACGGTAATGAATATAAGTTGTGGTTAGTTATATTAACTAACCTATGAAAATAGTCACAACTTTTATATTTTATACCTTGTCTGAGTTAGGATCATACAATACGTTTCTTGTGTTTTTTCAAAGAATGCGTATCCAGAAGAGAAACGTTTCTGTGTCATTGCCAATCAACTTGAGCAAGAATCCACTGGATACTTGACTTACAAAGCTATGAATAGCCTAATGGTCCAACAGCGAATCTCTGGAGATAACGACCCTCTCTACACGGTACTTGTGAATTACACATGGGCACAAGTACCTGAAGTGATTTTGTGGAAACTATTCAATGGAGTTTAATCAATACTTTCTATTTGGTCAATTTGACAAAATTCATTGGTCAATTATAAATTATTGTGTCGATGGGAAATATCAATAGCATTCATTTTGCTTGGAAGGAGTTTCCTGTGAGAAAATTGGACCGCACAACCCGTTACATTTCAGTATGCCATTCACCTTCTTCGATCCATACACTGACAGACCTACATACCAGATGCAGTCTGGAGTATTCTGTACACATACTTTATGTTTAATACAACAGAATGCCATTGAAAAACTCACAGGCATGAAATTGCTATGATATGCTGTAACACAAAAATACACAAAATTTGATGACAATACTCCTGAAAAGAATTGTCTTACACATACATGTCTTGTAGGGTACGCAGGTCTGCACTCACAAAGCAATAGCTGTCATAAAACAAGGTAATTGCGCACTTGTGTCTTTGTTGTACTTTCAGATAAGATTGACTAGTCGTGTAACTTTAAATAGACAAGTTATGTAGCGTGTAAATCCAATTCACAATCTAGAAGCTGAAAATTCCAACATCAGTACATTTTGTTAAGGTCATCCTGAAATTTCTTTAATTCAAAATGTGCTTTTACTTTTTAAAGTGGCAAATGGTAAAATCGGTATTCCATTTCCTAAATAAGGATCGTGATATTGTTTCAATGGGATTGTTTCCAGAAAACAAAATACTAGCATGTACACATTTGTCAAAATATGTGCTAGCGTTGTGAACAGAGCGTGGTCATTATGTAATTTCATTACCATTGTGATTCATTTTATTTTATTGCAAATAATACTTGTGCAATTCTAACAATGGATGCATGAACCATTCTATCTATCCACGCATTCAGACGATACCAGCAGTCACGCACACAGCACTCTCAGATCCAGGAGTAGAGGATATATTAACGGGTACAGCAAGCACAAAGGCAGTATAAGAAGATCCAGTAGGAAGGAAGGAGATATTAATTGATTCCGCAGACATATTGACAGTACTAGCAGATCTATCTGAACGACAGACAATTATAATGGTCCCAACAAGCATAAAAGCGACACGAACACAACCAACAGACCTACAGACAGTATACACACAAATCTAGCAGGAATAGCAGGCATAAAAGCCGCACATATATACGGACCCAGCAGGCAAACGGTCAGAACCCGGAAATAGATACGGTTATAACGGATCCCAAAGGCACACAAGCGGTACAAATGGATTCAACAGGCATAGACTGTACGAAATGATACATCGGGAAAATCGACGGTTCTAGCGGATCCAGCAGGCATACAGGCGCTACAATGGATTCATTAGGCATAGATTGTACGAACGGATCTACCTAGAATACATACTGTTCTAACGGATCCATCAATGTATACGGAAACTCAAACTGATGAAATGGTCTTACAAACGGTACTAACAGATCCAGCCGGTATACAGACGACACTGACGGATCCGATAGGCACACAAGCCGTGCTACTGGATCTAGAAAGCATTCGTACTGTAAAACAGATCTAGCAAGCATACAAGCGATACTTACGGATTAAGCAGGAATACGAACGGATCCAGCGGAAGCAGAATAAAACATAAATTGAGCGTTTGGAGATATTTGACAGCAAATTTAACTGTAAAACAACATCAGGAAAGAACTTAAACGAACAGTATAGAGAAGAACAATCACATCTGTACTGTTACATTTTAAAACTATGTAAAACAACAATAGCCTTGCGTATGTTTCCATTGTTAATAGCATGAAAGTTAACTTATCGTTTGGGCAACTGTTGTTTACACGCCAAACAATATCATGACGGTTTGGGCAGCTGTTGTTTACACGCCAAGCAATATCATATCGGTTTGGGCAGCTGTTGTTTATACGCCAAGTTATATGATGCCGGACAAAGTAAACGCTCACATCAGGATAGAGGTAAGAAAAATATACTATAGATGGAAATACGGTAATGATCTGTATTTATGTGTAGATGTGTTTGTGTGGTAGTCAGTGTTTAACGTTGTCTATTTTCTTAAACATCTCACTCTAGATCAAAATATACACGTTGCCATAAGAACGGAACCAATTTGTGCTGAAAAGCCCAGGTAAGGTAACGAGAATGTTACATTTCAGCCCACAGTATTCAAGTGAATTCGTTATGTGATTCCAATGAGATTTCCTCTTCATTTTCCTCCAAATACAGACAATGCAATAATGGTGGAATAAGTGGAATGCCCTACGATCTTAAACAGCAAACCTATAAATAAATCATCTTTGTTTCTAAGAAAAATGATGTCACATGTTATAACATACATGTTATTCGAATAGGTAAGATAAAGGGCGTGGTCTCTTCGTGTGGTCTATGTCATATAGTGTTGAAAAACCACCCATATCAGAGCAATATATTGCTACATCGACATGTTTATGTGTTACAATATTTTAATTTCATTTTTCAAGGAATACTTGTCGTGAATGAAAGATTATTTTACGATCATGGCAGACTAGTCGCCATTCAGTCGGTGGTTAACGAGCGTGTTATTCTCTTGAAAAAGTGTCATAATCTAGAATGGACAAACGTGTGGCAGCATCCAAATTGCCAGTCACCCCCCAGACGATGTCCTATCAGTCTCGTGAAAGTGTTTAGCATTTTAATTATTGAGCAACTGATTGACTACGATAGCATCGGTCGGCGCCTAATGCTATTCCGTCTGATGTGGCCGGCTATTGATAGAAATCTTTAAGGAAAGCACAGTAGGTCTATATTCACATTAAACTAGCTCTATCGCAAGTACGACACCCCCCTTGCACCACCGCAACCACCGCCACCCTCCACACAATAAACCCACAGCGACAGAGCACTTGAGTTCAACTAAAGTTGATTGTTAAAGAACAAGGTTATTTTGAGAAAGGATATTTTTTTGCTTGTCATAATTTTGTAAAACAGATTTACTTTGAAAAATAATATTTGTTTGTATATCATCATTTTATATGTAGGTCCTTGTTGCTTATACCAAAATCTGTAAGCACCACATAATCAACACATACGAGCTACATTTTAATGCAGTGCTCACATATTTACATGTAATTCGCTTAGTCAGATTTTCTGTTCTCTCCTTGAAGGATTCACTGTAACTTTAAATTCATGAGCTCCAATGTTCTGTTTAAATCAGCATTTTTTTTAATGAGTTGTTTTTTTAATTTTACCGTTTACAGTGTCATATTGTAGATATTCTGCATTTCATGTCTGTCCGAATGTTATACATAATTGTTGCTCGCAAATAGTGCTGCAAAATAAACCAGAAACATATGTAACAACTAAATTGTTTTATTCAAATAGCTAAATCAATATTGAATAAAACAAATTGTTATTGTAATCATTTTGTGTATTCTCATTGGTGGAAAATACTTCACTTGGCATTAAACACAACACTACGTTGCATGATTTGTGTTGATATCTTGTAATACTAGCAATGTTGCACGCTGAGAGAATAAATCTTATACCCGTCAAAATTATCTCCTCTCGCTGACGTGGGAACATTCTCCAAAAAAGCAAACGCGTAAAATTGTTCTCTTGAAAAGCAAAGGCCGGCCTCGCTTTATTAAGGGCTACAATGTAACTCTGTGTCGGTCATGTTTATAACTGATCAAACTTGTCTGAAACACTGAAACGAATACATGTGTTATAACAAAGCTAGTACTGTGTGTTTGAGATTGGAACGTCAAGATTTGTCAGCTCGAATCATGATGTTCCATTCTTAAGTATACAATATTTGTATAATCTTCACTGTTTTTTTTTTTAAATCCAATATAGAGCTATCGACAATTGTCATTTGTACCTGGCATTCAGCGACTCCGCTACATATCACTGAAAACTGAACATACTGTTTTCATACCCGACTTGCTAATTGGGACATGACAATAAACCAGTTAAAAAATTACCGGTTCATTGGCTGCATTGTACCCTAAACAGATTGGTAAACATAATCAATTGTATCGGTTTGTTTGGCTGCATTGTACCCTAAACATAATCAATTTTTTCTTTCCAATATTCTTACAATCACAGCAACAATAGTGGCGTGGTAAAATTAATGAAGCTAGCCGCTACCACTTACCAACTGCCATTGCTATTTTCTTAAGTTTTTTCTTTTCGGTTTGTATGGTTTTAATTTATCTGTCCAACTGCTTCTCTGCCATGGAAATACATCTCCCAGTGTCGTTAAAGGGAAAGAAACGAAATTCATATTCAAATTATATTCAAATGTATACAAAATATGGGAGATGCGTCAATATAGGCACTTTTTGTTCAATTTTTGTAACAGGAAATAAATGATTGGTTAAACCAATTTATACACCATATATATAAACAAGTTTTTGACAAAACTCCTTTTACATTTCTGTAAGATTCCTCATTTACCACGCAAAGCCACTTTAATGTTGGTTTCTGTAAGCAAAATGTGTGCTGGACTTTTTAGGTCACATTTATATAATGATGTCACTGACGGTTAGCTATATTCAAGTGCTGTGAATCAGTTGGACATTTATTCCGAATATGTGTGCAGATTCAGTTAGCAGTGTTTACATTCTTACCCAGCAAATCAAACAACGTTTGTCTATTAGTGTTGTTATAACGTTAAACTACTACGTTTCCTGTCATGTTTTGACAACGTTTTCATAACGTTGTATGAACTGGTACAAACTAACAACTAAATTTCAACGTAGATTAACGTTGCAGTAACGTTGTTGTTTTGGTTACTTTGCAACGTTACCATTGTATAGCTAGTATACAACGTTGCGTTTACGTAGTGTGTTTGCTGGGTAGTAACTTAGATAATCTTATTTTCTAGGAAAGCATGAACATAGCATGGCCTAAGAGTCCACCAAACACTTAATACCGCACCGACATATTAATGGCTTCCAGTGAAAAACGAGCAATCCTTCAAAAACACATAGCCGGTATTGTTAACAATTTGGTACTTGTATAATGTGATAGAGCTATTTACTTTTATTTTAATTTATTTTTTCCTTTTAATAACAAAAACGTACCTTTTCAATTTTTGCTCTCTACAAGCTCTCTATGTTTTCTTTGGCTTTGGTAAAACCAACCATAAAATACGCATGTTTATCTTAATAATTAAAATTTATTATGCATATCTAGATTTCTGAAAAATCATATGAGCCATATTTTATACTTTTAAATAAATAATTCAATACTGCGCAATCAAGGCATGGTTATATTACGGATGGTAATGTTTAACACATTCTTGTTGAACCAAGCGTTACACGTCAAAACTGGTGAAATTATTTACACATATATATTGTCTTGACACTTCTCATATAGTTATATATATATAATTAATTGCATATTTGCATCACTTACCTAAGTTCGATATACCCTGTTATTTTCGCAGCTGTTACTTATGTTATCATGTTTTCAAGGGTAAAATTGAGGGAACGTCGTGGTGCACTCAACTGATCCAAACGAAATAACACTAAGGAAAAAAATGTGTGTTCGTTTGATAGAGTTTTAACGGCATACTTAAGGTTATTTCACTCATACGACGGTGTTCTAATCCATAGGGTAGAACAAATCACCCCTGCAACCACTGACAACAATCAAAGACAGCAAAGGACAACCACAACACGCAATACAATTAAACTACAAACATATCAATTTCGTGTTGCCCGTTAGCTCTGAGAGCATCATGGAAACCCGAAACTTCAACCGTCGACCTAAGGAATAGAAAAATAACGCTGAACATGATTACTTTTGATCGATAAACTATTATTTTTCTATTCAACTCTTAACTATCTTTGATTATTTAGCAAAGTCTGATATTATACTGTATAAAAAAATAAGTTGAACATGCGGTTACCTTGTAATGTCGATAACGCGTTCTTTTAAATCGTAGTCCATTACATGAATTGACATGTATACGCTATCCAGTACCTATTTAAGGCTGGTGTATTTCTCTCTCTGTCCGTGTCTCAAGACTCAGTTTTATCTCGTTTACAATTATCAACACTAGTTACGAACGTGACTCGCGCAGGTGAGTCGTGAAGTTAGACTGATTGCATATCATTTTTCAAGGAATCACGTTTTGACCACAATCATCAAACGAAATCTGAAATAGCATTGTCAATGTTATTCGTAAATTAATCTGTATTTATTAAGTTGGTGATTAACCCCATATTCAATGGTGCTTCACAGTATATATACCGACTTCGTATTGTATTTATTAAGTTGGTCATTAACCCCATATTCAATGGTGCTTCACAGTATATATACCGACTTCGTATTGTATTTATTTAACCCCATATTCAAAGGACTTCGTATTGCTTTTGTTTTAACGAAACCCGAGAAGAAACTTCGTAATACCCCCACGGGATATACTTTCGCGATGATAGTAGTTCAACGCGCAGCCAATGATAAAAGTTATATCCGGCCATTGTTGTTATTCGCCAAGGAAGTGTGAGTTGTTCATGTTTTGGTTTTGTTGTGCGAGATACCATAGTTTTTTGTCAAATTATAGTTTACCCATCGTTAAGATTTAGCGCAGCTTGAATCGGATGGTTAGACCATCCATTAAACTAACAGCGAGTGACGTGTATCGCCATTCTAGCAGAAAATAAACACTATCCTATGTAAGGAACAGATGTTTGAAATCAGAACATCTTCGCGTACCTGCCGTGATTGGTTATTTAAAAAACTGAGTAGTTCTAATGTACTTTTAATGTAATTGACTTACACCAACGCGTTTCACATTTCCCATGTAACATATACCTGTTTTCAAAATATTGATCTCTTTCCAACGGAATGACTAAATCATCTGATAAGAAAAATGATATTCATCCTCATCGTATACTGGACGCATTTGACTCGACCTGTATTTACCCTTTTTCGGAACCTCTATCATCTGCTCACAACTACCGGACCCAGAGAAACGAATAAATTAACCACTGCAGCACAGCATCCGCTTCCTTTTTCAAATGCAAAATAAAAAACATCTACCGGCATTCAATTTTCAGTAATACTATACTTAACGATTCCAATGCAGCTTCATTTTTTTTTATCTAAATAAATGTGATATAAGTAAATGTTTTATTTACTGTTTTAAACAGCCGTGTCTGTTTGTATGTGTGTATTATTCGAATAGAAAAACAAGACTTTAAATGTTTTATTCACGCCATTCTCTTTATTAAAAACATTAAATCATTCTACCTGTATATATTACCAGAGACTTGGCTTCGAATCCCGGTGGAGGAAAGCATAATTTTCTTTCTGTTCAATAAAAATATATCCTTTAAATATCCTATAGAAAAGTAAAGTAAATATTTCCGAAAGAATCTTTTTTTTTTTCTTCTTCCGCAAATAAGAACTCTGTCGAGCTATAGTCTAGAGATATGTAACATAAAATATACGAGAACAATTCATTTTGTTGTAATCGACACTATACCGCTGTGTGTGGATACCATGTGAGGATCCCCGTACTGTATTATTTTACCAATTCTTTACCGCTTCAAATGTCGACTAACTAGAACATTAGGTTCGATCTGAACCTGAGATGCAGTCATTTATTTGTACAATACAACGAAACTCATCCGTGTTACACTGTCGGATTAAGGCAACAACGATTTGAATACTGGAGCGCCATCACAAACGTTCGTCATTTCAATTGCATCAGCAGGCGTATATCAAGCTGACAAAACAACGACTGGTAGACTAAAACACGATTTGTGCATTTAATGGAATAACTTTACCATCAGCTTCCTCCATAAATACAAGGGCTGCTATATGTCCATAGTACACCTATTATAATTTGTTAGGTTTTCCTAACAACAGTCATGGAAAAACTATATTTAACAAGACATTTTATTTAGCCAAGAACGAGCTAAAAGAATGCTACAGAGATTAACAATCAAATATTTTTGTTCTATTATAATTTATTAACACCGTTGTTTTTAGAGTAGATGCTGTATGCTTTCCTCGTCTTGGTTCTTAGTAGAGGTTTGATTTACAGCTGACGTTTTGACAGCTGTTGTTATTACCGAGCTATATCATGTCAGACAAAGTCAACGCTCACTTCAGTATAGTGTGAAAAAATGAACCATCTGGGCGAAAGACATCAAAGGTAAAGCTGTGTTATAGCTGTGTTCTATTTTACGGTGTTTGGTTTGCTGTCTCTTTTTGGTAAATATAGCACTCCGGGCTTATTTTCAAAACACGCATGTTGCCTATTAGAATGAAACTAATTTGTTCTCAAATACAGATTTGGAAATGATCCTCGTTATTTCAAAGTACAGATATACAAACGTGAAGATGATATATACGCTGAGAACCCATAGCAGCATGTGTGAGTGTGGCCTATTCCAGTGGTATGTGTTATATGTTTTTAAATCGCAACTTTAATGAGAGCAATTTTTTGCTATACAGATGCGGGGACCATTCATCAAACATCTTGTAAAATGTACATTTATTCCACCAAAGGATAATTTTGGTCTTACAGAAGGTGCATTAAATGATCACAGTAGATTGCGGTCAATCCGTTGTGAAAGAGCTGAAATTGTTTCCTGTAAAGACGTTTGATGACCTAGAATGAGTAAGCGTGTCATTTAGAGTGGCGGCGCAGACTGTGTTATCAGAAATTTGATAAAAAAAAAGTGCTTAACATTTTAATGATTGAATTACTTTGTGACCACGATAGTATCTCTCTTTGTCCTAATGTAGTTTAGCCCGTTATGGTTGACTTTTGACAGAAAGATGGCTTGAGAGATCCCAGTAGATTTATCTTTACAATATACCTCAACAGATGTGCTTCCGCTCATCTAAACCATTCTCCGACACACGCCCAGCTTCTTAATAAATCTAACAAAATCTGCATATACTTAAGTCTAAGGTAACTCTATTCTTGTTGGTGATCAAATGCATTTGAACAAATTGGGACATTTCTAGGAAACACGTATTGTATAAATGTATTCTCTATTCCTATAAACCCCAATACCTTCGATTTGACATTTACATTTATGTTAAGTAGAACGTGTCGAAAGCCAACATGAAATGTAACTGACAGCAGAGATATAACCAATGCACACTCAAGCTAGTGAATTTCATGTTTTAAGTTAAAACCCGTTAAAATCGAAGTAGTTTCATCGTTACCATGCGCGGTAAAAACATCTTTTTTCTGCGATATTTTTAAACAATGCTCATTTTCTGATTATAAACCTGTCTCTATATCTGAGTACTCCATGACCACGGCATACATGACGACGTCAACTGAGGTAAGAAAGGGCTCAGATCAGCCTCTTATGAAACAGTTCGGATAACCCAGAACAAGTTATGGTAATTGGAAAACTCATTTATACGCTCACTTCCCTGACTATCCTATCAGCAATGTGATAAAGACGTGTTTAGCGTTTTAATTGTAGAAGCGCTGCTTGACGATATCGCGCTCTCTCTTCCAATTCGATTTAGTCTGAGGTGATGGTCATTTAAAAGTGAAGATAGCTTTTCTGTATTCACAAGATTCTACATTTCGCTATTCAACAAAACCAACTCCATACAACCCCCCTCCCTCTCCCTCACAAACCCGCACCCTCTCAATAGCTCAACCTAACTAACACACATTAGGTTAGCGTCAAATTGACGTTTGCCAGGTGGGTATAAAGCTTGTGTTTTTCGGTTTCTTTACATAACATTTTTTTGTTCATCTCTGACATTTATCCAGCCGTTAGTCGTCAGTGTCGAGTCTGTTATTCGTATATATAGTAGTTTTGTCCTCCGACCTGATGAAATGGAGAGTTATATGATGCTCACTGTTAAGCTTTAACACAGGTTACATCAGTCGTCCAGACCATCTTTTGTAGTTACAACAAGTGACATACTTCACCATACTTGCGGAAAATAAACTATATCATTTTAACCCACAGCTGTTTGTAATCATATGGTGGGTGTGTTCGTTTACAGTAAACTAACACCCTCACCTTACATTTTCTAATTAACCTCAGCTGATTTATGCATCAGAAAAAGATAAGTAGGTATCGAGTGATTCTCAAGTGCAACAGTACTATCGTATATGAATAATTTTTGTTTCTTTTAGAAAGTGGAGATTAACAGTATTTTCGTTATTGTGGGATAACACTTTCCTAGTTTAAGGTTTCAACTTGCAAAATTTTCTGAACTGGAATCGGTTCAAACTAAGAAAGTGTTATCCCAAAATAACGAAAATAC
>JAQQZZ010077316.1:0-14786 GCA_030265115.1 Mopalia vespertina
ATGGATGGATGGATGGATGGATGGATGGATGGATGGATGGATGGATGGATGGATTGATTGATTGATTGATTGATTGACAAATATAACCCATTTCTGGGAATGTACACAATTATGAAATCAAGCGAGTCGTACCAAAGCTTTGGATTGAGAATATAAATACGTCTTGTTACTTAACCATCTTTTAGAAACAACAGCAGAAGTGACGATAAAATCTTAGATACATTTTTGACTTATGGCGAGTCCAATGGTTTAATTAAGTTAGTAACTTTAATAAACATAACGTCAATCTACAAATGGTCTAATCTCATTTACTTATTAAACGAATAAAGCACTTAACATTTTGGGTAATAAATTGTATTAGTGCAGCTTTATAATGCTGAAGTACTTGACGTCGTATCTCTATTGACTGTATAATACAAGTCTATATAATATACGTATTCGCATCTACATATAGGTCTAGTACCGTACTACATGTACTGCCCAGGGGTTGTTTTGCTTCAGTTCATGAATAGCCAGTATGGTATTTGAGGTGTAGGGCTATCTAGCTGTTAATATTTCAAAAATGTAAATGCCCTGTGGCAAATTTAATCCAAAAAATTTAATCCGATTGGTCTTAGTCAAGACTAGGATTACAGTATATTGTAATCCCAGGTCAAGAGCTCCGGACTCGGGAGTCATGAAAAATGAAGAAATTATATATAAAGGGAGACCATTATTGTTCGCGTAGATTTATCAAGCCCGAGTTATATTTTCTTATATACGATCACTCACACCAGGTGGCGCCGTTAAATAAGGACCGACACTGCCAAAAGTTATCAAGTTTTGTGTCAGCGTGAAAGTTGGGGATTATTTTACAATTCTGGAATTTTCTTCTGTAAGTATTGCTCATTTTGTTGCCATGACATGAAATCTTTTATTTGAACTGGTTGATCTTGAATAAATGTGAATGAAATCTTCGCCATTTGCCACTGCAGTTTACTCTGCAGACGTTTTAGTGGAAGGGAGTGATAACCAGTCAAATGTCAAACTTTTAACCAAGTGTAAACCAGTTTTGTCATTTATCCTAGTTTATTAATTTCTATTTCCTGAGCTTGTTAACTGTTGCAATTTCCAAACGCCGACAGAGTCATTATTTAACTTAATTTACACTACAGTGTATGGTGTCGAATATCACTTAGACTACATTGTACTTATTCTACATAAAGCTTACTAGAGCGGCATATTTTTAATGATCAACTAAAAGGGATATAGAACTCTGCATCTTTTCTACTTAAATGGTATTATGTAAACATTAACTGATTCGGCTCCTTTTTTCTTGAAATAACACCATATACCTGTTAGATCCAGGTACCGTCATTATATAGCGTATGCAATACTGACAAAAATACCTGTAGACGATACAGGCATATCAAAACGTTGTGTTCTATCACAAAACAAAAAGTGATTATCCAGAAATTGTATAATTATAATACCTGTAACCTAGCAGATATCATCAGCAGACATGTGACTTCTCTATTAAGACTGTAAGACTCCAGCCAATCTATATCCAGGTATCCGTTAATGCAGTCTATACTATTGTCTGGCCTTTCTAGATCCAGGTATCCGTTTATAGGGTCTATACTATGGTCCAATCTAGTTCCAGGTATCTGTCAATTCAGTCTATACTATGGTCCAGCCAATCTAGATCCAGGTATTCATCAATGCAGTCTATACTATGGTCCAGCCAATCTAGATCCAGGTATTCGTCAATGCAGTCTATACTATGGTCCAGCCAATCTAGATCCAGGTATTCGTCAATGCAGTCTATACTATGGTCCAGACCGTCCAGCCAATCTAGATCCAGGTATCCGTCATTGCAGTCTATACGGCATAACCATTGGCAGTAGAACCAAGTCCCATTTTCTAGTGGAGGTACTGGTAGCTACATGTAGCTGCTACAGCGTTTAAAAGTCTAACAAAATTTGAGTGGACCGATTTTAATGTTCTGCCAGAAAATATTAGAGCACAGACCCGTTTACTTGAAAGTTGAACCATATTTCAATATTTTTGATCAACTACATGTATATTAAAGAGGAATCTCAAATGTGGATCTAATCTTGTATTGTTGTAAAATTATTAACATAAAAAGTGAGTAAGCGGCAGCCCTCATTGTAAATTGTTGAATAAAAATTGTTTTGTCGACTCTAATACATGATGTCAGATAGTGTTGTTATAATGATCAGTGTGACTTTTTACAATAACATTAATTATCCTTTGCATGTTATCTTCTGGCATCTCATTTTGAAATTTGATGCATATTTCTTGTTAACTGGTTTAATGTGAACATTGCATGTACATATACATGTTACTAGTATCCTGGTAGTTGACAATAACACAAAACCGCTTAAATCAACAAGGCCAATTTAGTTGTGGGCTAGAAGAGTCGTCTTGAAATTCAGGCCTGACCAGTCTTACAACTCTTTCTTCTATAACTGACATAGTTTTAACACCCACGGCCTCAACCTGTCCTTAACTTGTTTCTGCCATGAGCTGTTCATAGTATTCTCTCATCTGACTGAGCACTGGGGCTGTCTATTCTATTCATACACACTGAGTGAGTGAATCTACTATGTAGGTAGTTTCTTGACCCATCCTTCTGTGTATAAGATGAGGTTTACAAGTGGGGGGCTCAGCCAGCTGTTGCATACATTTATACTGCCACAAATTACTTGATAATGAGATAATTGTACTATAAAATTAACTCTTCTGTGGAGATAGGTCTAGGATGTTCTTAACAACACAAGTTTGGGTTATTTTGTACACAAAAATTTTATTGGGATAAATTGCCATTAGGGTTATTTTATGCACAAAAGAACACAGAACATGAACAGTATTACTATTACAGTTACTTGTATTAATAAAAATGATTGAATTAGTCCTAACTCCTTCTGTCATGAACACAAATACTAAGTACAGAATAAATTCACGGATTAACTTCAAACTTGGAATACCGATATGGATTCCTCCTATTAAGACTTAGGATGGGATTGCATTTCATCAAAATACGCGAAACAGAATGGTCACCATTGCATAATTTTGCAATATTTAAGCCTATATATTGTGAACATGATAACTTAAGAATAAATTCACTTGAAACTTGTACTATAGCTTTCTTTCATTAAGACAAAGGATGGGATTGATTGCATTTCACCACATTCAGTAAAACAAAATAGCCGCCATTGCATTATAATATTACAATATACACGCCTATGTTTTGTGATCACAGTAGCTTGGGCAGTATGGGCACAAATGAAATTCACCGCTTAACTTGAAATTTAGCTTTTTTCTATTAAGATGAAGGATGGGATTGCATTTCACCAAATTATGCAAAACAATATAACCATCATTGCATATTTTAATTGTGCAATATTGATGCCAATGTGGTGTAAACATGATAATTTGACAACAAATCCCCCAATTAGCCTAAAAATAACTTGTGCTCTGGCTTCCTCTCCTTAAGATATACATGTACTGATAATGAATTGGTATGAATATCACCAAATTCCATAAACAAAATGGCCACTATTGCATAATTTGGCAATAGTTACAATGTACGTCCTTTTGTGAAATTGTGATGTGAACACAAGACTTGAGAATGAATTTGAAGACTTATTTCAAACATGGAAAATAAATAGTTTCCTCTGGTTGAGAAAACGATGTGATTGCATTTCACCTAATTGAAATTCCACCCAACCAATATTGCCATTAAATTCAGACAGTAACTTTTAACTTTGCTTTTTTTGTTAATATCATTGATGTACATGTACATGTAGTTGTATTTCACCAAGTTTCACTTGTAAAAAGTATGGCTGACATTGCAGATGAACACCATACATTTATTTACCCTTTGACTCTTTGAAAAAAATTGTTCTAAAACTTAAGTACGGCTAAGGCAAAGGTGATTTTTTTTGTCCACCACCACTATAGTAAGAGGGGAGGGGGGACTTAGAAATGCTACTGGGCATCTGTCTGTGACAGTCTATCCTTCCATCTATCCATCCATCACAAATGTTTGTGAACACGCTAGCTTGAAAACAAATTCACCGATTAACTTCAAACGTGGTATGTAGCTTTCTCCTGTTAAGGTGAGGGATGGGTTTGCATTTCTCCAAATTCCATTTAAAAAAATGGGCTTTATTACATAATTTTACAGTATTCTGTATATGTTGCGAACATGATAACTTGAGATAAAATTTACAGATTAACTTAACACTTGAATGCATTTCACTAAATTCTGTTGCATTAATTAAAAATATTTAAGCCTATGTGTTGTGAACATAATTTGAGAACAAATTCACTGAAAAACTGGAAACTTGTACTGTAGCTTCCTCCCATTAAGACAAAGGATGGGGTACCAGGGTTTTTTATTTCACCAAATTCCCTAAAACAAAAGGACCACGATTGCATACTATTACAATGTCACTCCTATGTTTTGTGAACATGATACATGATAGCTCTGGCACAAATTCACTGATTGACTTGGAATTAAGCTTTCTTCTATTAAGACAAAGGATAGGATTCTATTTCACCAAATAAAATTATGTAACTAAAATAATATGAAATCATTGCATGAGTGTGCAATATTGATGCCTATGTCCTGTAAACATCATAATTTAACAACAAATCCCTGATTAACTATAAAAGAATTGTACTGTGGCTTCCTCTATAAAGATGGGCAATTGGTACATGTATGATATCACCAAATTCCATAAACAAAATGACCACTATTGCATAATTTGGCAGTATTTACGTCTGTTTGTGTTGTGAACACAAGACTTGAGATCTAATTTGCAGACTTATTTTAACATGGAAAATAGCTCCTCTGTTTAAGAAACTGGGCCCGATTCCACAAAGCAGTTTTATACTTAAGTCAAAATGTTTAAAGGTCCTCACATTTCTCAGTTTTGAATTTTAACATTTAATATTTTAGCATAATTATTATAACGTAAGTAAGTCACAATTACAGGTATTTCTTTAAAAGTAAGTTCAGGCAATTGGCAAAAATATCAAATTGAGTATTTTGACTTAAGTCAGAAAATGCTTTGTGGAACCGGCCACAGGTGGGATTGATTGCATCTCACCTAATTCCACAAACCAATATGGCCATCACTTAAATTCAAATATTATTTTCTTACTTCACTTTTTCTGTTAATACCATAGATGTAGATATATTTCACCAAGTTTCACTTATAAAAAGTATGGCTGACATTGCACATTGCACCAATATGGTGATTAACACCATATCTTTTACTCTTTGACCCTCTGAAGGAAAAAACTGTTGTTAAACTTAAGTTGGAAAATGTAATTTACTGGCACTATGAGCATATTTTCTTCCAAATAAGCCTTTAGTGGTGGACCTGCTTGCTACTCAGCTTGTTTTTTGTATTCCCCACGATTATCAGTAATTTTCCTGGCAATGAGCTTCCCATATTCCCTACTTTTTCCCACTTGATTGCCCCTAACCAGGAGGAGGATAGCTGGATTTGTCCATATTGTCTTGGGCCCTCCTGGGTAAATGCCAAGTTTCTCATGAACACGAAATGTAAGGTTTCCCTCCAAATCTTACTAATATGTACATGTTAACCCATACATTATTTCAAAATTTCTCCCAAATTGCACTCGAACTATGAGTTTATGGTTGCACGATTTTCCAGGGTGGTCAGTGGTTACTTTATACTTCCTGGGCATGGTTGAAGGTATGGTGACTATACATCTTTAATTACAGTGCCTTCAGTCTTTGTCTGAATTAAATATTAATTTAACCTAAGTGGCTTCCTGTTGCTCTGGTTTTCTCAGAGCTCTGTTTAAGTGGCAACACGAAGTCAATCTGTTTTGGTGTCTAGTGTCTACCAATGCATGTAATTTGACATAGCTTGTCCCACTGCACAGTGTATTACATGTAGATTGTATAATCACTGTTCGGAGTGAAAGAAATCAAAACTTCAATCAAACAAACCCTCCGGCATCAGGCATAGGACTGAGAGGGAGTTTCTAATTACCCTGGTGCCCTTAGGGCTATTAAAAGGGGCAACATAAAACCAATCTATTTGTGATATCCTTGTATTATGTCCTGTGTTGCCATGCCCAGTGTTGTTGGGGGTGGTTTCCTTCAAGTGTTAGACTGGCACACCATCATATTCATGAGTGAAATAACATTAAGTACAACGTATGTCAATAAACCCAAATCAAACAAACAAATAAACTGCTGAAATAAACTGTATTACATGTATTATACATGTAGTGTATTGGATGAATAAACTTATGGTGTTACATCCCAAACAAACTATCAACATACACATCTGTTCATATTACCTTATAACTTTTAACATGCTAAAAGCCTGAAAATAATTGTGCCACACATTTGCGGTAAAATACATTGATTAAATTTTAGGGATTTCAGAACTTTACTAATTTATAATCCACAGGC
The DNA here is from genome assembly GCA_030265115.1 of Mopalia vespertina. NCBI lineage: Eukaryota > Metazoa > Mollusca > Polyplacophora > Chitonida > Mopaliidae > Mopalia > Mopalia vespertina. The sequence continues at coordinate 6,467 of JAQQZZ010077316.1, forward strand.
ATCTGAGACCAAACTTGTTCTAAGTACTGTAGTTAACTACACAGTCTGATATATACATGTATATTTTGTTTGCCCTTTAAATAATTCAGACATTTGTCTGGCAAACACATTATTATTTATAAATGAATAGTGGCAATATGATTATAAAGTTGACAGGGTTCATTTTTTCAGATACGAAGGCAGATCTTGTCCTACTGCAAATCTCTCATCTACAAATGAACCTTATTGAACTTGATTTAGCAGCCCACAAAAAAGTAAACAGACAAATTCCGGTTATCCCCTTCTAGCCCCTCACTATTACAGTAATATGTCTACAAACAATATGTACATATACTCAACAAGGGTGTGTTAGCACAGTGTTAAACACTCATTCATATCTTTTAATCATAAACAGTAGCATTCATCCACAGGTAACATTATTGTTACTTTACAGTTAACTTCTTGTCTTCTGACTGATTCCAGGTATTGTATTCATTTAATTTTAATTTGGCTATGGGCTAGTATGGGCTGTGTTTATTAAAGGTAGGATAGACACGCTGGTTTTACATTTACTTCAATAGCATTAGCACAAGAGGAACATTGATTTTCCAACACAGCCAAACAACTCATTGTTTATGGCTTCTAGTCTTAGTATGGCTGTTTATTGTTGGGTAGTTGTACTGTTGTACAATACCTAAACACCATTCAATCAATTTAATTTTATTTCATTTCAAATCTTTTTCAAGTTTAACAAAAAATATATATATTATATGTAGCCAGTAGGTCATATGATAAATATAATAACATGTGTGTGTGGAATGAACATGTATATGTATACAGTTTGGGCATAAAATAGAAAACACTTATGGAGATGAAGACTTTTTACTTTCCTTTGGTTTCCTCTATCAGTATTGAACATTATGACCTCTGACATAGAAAGATTTTTAATGATGCACTGTGCACATTCAACTTTATTGAAGGCCACTGAACCTAACTCAAGGTTTAACAAAATTTGACATAGGTAGGTGATTTTGAGTAATTTCAGACCTTAATATACTAGCTGAGTTGAATTTCATCGATATTGTGAACTGGTTAGTACAGTACTAATAGGAAAATAATGTACATGTATATATATATAAGGTCCCGGGTTCGATTCCCGGTGGAGGCAAGCAAATTTTTCTCTCTTCATTTATTCAAAATATATAATAAGCTAACATGTTCTGTGCCACAAACTTTTGATTTTAGTTTGGCATTCTGGATCCAACATTTAAGCTTACATAAGAAATAATGTAGGGACTGCAGGCCATATGTGACCAGTCACCCACAGGAAAGAGAAGCTGAGGATGACTGACCAGCAAGGGCTTAATAGACAGAGGGGTGTCCACTCCTCCCAATGGACACCCTGAAGTGAACAATTACCTCATTTGGACACACTGTTTTGAGAAACTTTAACATGCAGAAGATAGGGAAGCAAAATTACCATTTTGGACACCATAATTTTGAGTGACCTGCAACCTAAAGCTCCCTACAATATTTGTTATATTATGAAGAATTGCCAAATTCCCTGTTACTCTTTCTGTTGAATGAAGTAAATTTTGTTCATTTTTATAGCGTAAACAGCATTTCAATGTGGCCTGCCACAAACACATGTGTAAAGAATAGGGTGTGGAGTGTTGCACCTTGTGAACATGTATTGTTTCCATCACCTTTTGGCCTGGCATGGCGTTATGAGTGAAATAACGTACACGTAAGTTGTGTACGACTTGACATAAAATCCAAATTAGGACGGCGTAAAACATCAATCAGTCAATCATTTACCAAATTTTAGTAGGCATGTCTGGCTAAAAGCAGTTTAATTGAAATATATTTATGAACAATTTCTGAAATAGGCCATTGTCCAACAGAGCATTTAGGTTAACACTTCAAGTTACTGTTTTGATTAAAGCTGAGCTTACAGTATTCAAATTTGTGTTCACCTTGTGGGCACAGTAACAGTCGACTTGCTGAAAACTCTACCGTAATAGAAATACCATTGAACACGGCGTGAAACACCAATCAATCATGCAAACAAATGCCCAATCAGACAAATTATATGTTTACATGTACAGCAGTTGTATGATACACATGTGCACTGATGACATCACTAGCCCTATTTGGGTTGGCCTGTAACCTGAGCTGTTTCCATGCTCTTAGTGGCTGTGTTAACTGTAGCTCACCTCTACCTCTCTACCAGTCACTCTGGCTTATCCCCCTCTCTGATTCATACATCGTCTAAATATACCTGTTCCTACGCTGTATACAGAAACTGTATTACTGCATGTGTTCATAAAACCCTAAAACAGCAGCCTAGAGATTTGTTCTGTTAACTTTTCCGGAAGAAGGTACATTCAACACTCAACAGCGCCCATTGATCATTACTACATGTACATGTACTAAAGCTTTCACTTCAGTCCAGGGACTTAGCCAGAAATCAAAAGTATAATGTCCAAAATTGTAATTTTGCTTCACTTTTCAAATAACTGGGTGTCCGATTTTAACAGTTTCCCTATCTCCTGCATGTTAAAGTTTCTTAAAACAGGGTGTCCAAATGAGGCAATTGTTCACTTCAGCGTGTCCACTTTGACGGGTGTCTGTAGAAGCCCTTGCTTCAGTCCTATGATGGTACTAGGTTCAGTAAAGTCACAGTGCTCTAACTTTGCATTGGAGGAAGATTCATTTTCCAGTTGAGCAAAAAAGTTAACATTTTATGATTATGTTAACAATAAAGTGTGGCAATGGGTTTCTTCATTGTCATTCAAGGGAAATAGTTTAAAGTAAGGAACAAGAGGGTTGTGGGTGCAAGAAATCACCTTTTGTAAAAGTACTGTACTATGGCATAAAACCTCAATCAAACCACACAGAACAATTTTTAAGTCTAGTTTTAGTACAGATGTAAAATCTGTTTTGGAATGGCAACATTTGGAAGGTGACCATTGAAAAAATAACTTTGTACATGTCACTTACACTGTATCAAATTCATAGTACATTGTAAAGGTCTGTTAACTATTAAAATTTCACACACTGTACCTTATATTTACATTGTACGATTCATTCCTTTACAGTTTACATGTTACTGTATTCATTATTGTCCAAACAAGAAAACAGTCGACCATCCCCAAACCACAAGTCCATTGACCCATTCTCTGAAAGAAAACCAGACATTGCACATGTCTGCTCTTGTATATCTGTACATGTACACATAAAGCATATGTGAAAAAGAACTGTCCAACGGTTTGAGTACATGTGTGGTTACTTAGGTTATGGGTCAGTTTGTTTTAAAAGATACATAAAGTGAAACCCATTAATCCTGTTGTGAGTAGTGTAGAATTTGGCTGTTGAAGGTGATATACATGTTATTTTAACTTCATATTGACTTGAGACTCTTCTGCAAAAATGAGATCTCCCAAGACCCAACTTTACAAGTTACAATTTAATAAAACTAGAAAACTAGTAAGAAATTGGTTTTAAAGGAGTTAATTTTTATTTACCGCCTTTTATATAAACGATGCTTATGTTGAAAGAAGATATATAAAAAAATGTTCCCAGCGTAAAGGTGGTAAGGTAATGGATCAGTTTGTTTTAAAATATGCATTAATGAAAAAAGTTATCTCTAGAACAAAAAAATTAGGTGACCTGTTGATTAAGTTGTAATATAAATGTACAACTACATCACATGTAATAATATCAGCTGATACAAAACAATTATGAAATGAATTATAGATGCTTTTTATTTACATGTATGTGTGATTTCCTGTGTTTGAGACTTTAAGTTATAGATAAAGATGATGTACATGTACACTGCTGGGACAGAAAAATCTAAATTTCTGACATAACATGTATGTACATGTACATGTATGTAAGTCAAGATCGCCCATCAACATCATCTGAACACATATCTCTTCACCTATCATACATGGACATCATCCCAGTGGTAAGGTACAATTGGCACAATTTCTGGTGCCTTATTTGGATTGGGCCATACACCTGTCATTGCCCAATTAGCAACATTTGACACCACACACATTATTTGCCCTTTAGTGATCCAGATACATGTAACATGTAACATAGTTTAGGTGACGCCACTTGGAAATTGAAGCAACCACCTTACAGCTATGGTTTGGTTGGAATCCCACATCAAGTCGAGACATGTGGGTGGTTGGGTGGGAGTTTACTGTTGCCCTGGTGCTCTCAGAGCTAAGGGGCAACCAGGAGCTGATTAGTTTTGTTATGTCTTTATCTCATTTTGCCGTTGTCCTCTATTGTCTGTATTTGTTACCAGTGGCATCAAGGGTGGTTTCATTCACCCATTGGGCTGGCACACTGTCATATGAGCGAAATAACTGTACATATATGTATGGTATTAAGCCCTCATCAAACAAGCAGACTAATTCTCTTTTCATGTTGTTTTATCCAATGTTACACATTTTGAATGTAGAGAAAGACAATTTCACTTGCCTCCACCGGAATTCAAACTCAGGTCTCTGGATAGCCGGGCCAATAGATGTAATTGTATAAATAATTTGATCTATTCTTCTTTTACAGGAATAGGCTTGGAGGTGTGTTTCAGCGATGTACAGGCTAGGGGTGGTTGTGACTGTGCTCTTTGCAGCCAGTCTCGCTCCCACCTGGGGTATCATCCCCCCACAGGGTATTGCCTTTGACTGTGAAACAATGATGCCCGACCAGCAGAGGATCCGGGGCTCCCCTCAAATTTTACCCTCTCCATTCAAAATTGTGGTGGATAAAATCAGCTCCTATGAACCAAATGATGTTCTACATAGTGAGTTCAGTTTGATACATGTGTTATGTCTCTGGCTTTAGCAGTATGTTTTATTTACAAAGTTTAATCCAGATAAAAAAAAAATTCAATGGCGTACTGTAAGCTTACACTCCTCCAACTTGTGGAGACGTATGGATAATGTAAATATTTCATTCAGTAAGTGACTCACAGCAAATAAATTTAGTTCATATCTGATAGTTTCCATCCGAAACATCGAGTCACAGTTACAAGTACATGCATAAAAATCAGCAAATTTGTTGTGAATCTATGTACATTTCGTATCCTTTATAAGGTTACTCTGCTTCGTCAAACATTCCAAATTTCTGTCACTATTTTTAGCTCAAAATCTTCAATAAGTATCTCTGCTAGGGCAGTCTAGCCTTGCACCTATATAATTTTAAATTAAATAACTTTATACATGAAAGCTAGGATTTATTTCATGGTTTAACTTAAAAGCCATTAATTTACAAGGACGAATCAAGTAAATTTCTGCTCACAGTTCAACACAATAACCTGTTATATCATAGTTGATGATTCTTTCTGGCTGATGGAACCAGCTGTTGGACTTTGACCTATCTGTTATATATGTGTTTTAAAAGGGTTCTATTATTTTGTGTGGAGATCTTTTGAATGGTCGCAACTGATTTTGTTTAAAGCATGCATGCACTTTCAATTGTTCTCGGGGAAATTAGGTTAGAAAGAAATGTCTGAGAAGCGAACTTGAAACTAAAGAGCTATTTAAAGAACCTATTCCCACAAAACTATTTTCCTATACATGTACATGTAGTAATTGCCAATTTAATTTGCCCACTGCAGTAAATCAATGTACATCGTATGTAGCACTTATTTGCAATAAGCTCCTAAAAATCGCATTCCATCTTGCATATACATGTACATTTTTATGACATGTTAGAAACCAATGTAACTGGATTCCCTTCTGAAGTTCTGACTAAGGGCTGTATATTCCAAGTGTAGTCGTAATATCTTAACTTAATAGCAATGGAGGAACATTTATTTTTCAACAGAGCAGATCTCTTCGCATTGGTGTGGCTATTCAATACAACCAATCCATATAATCTGGAGAAAAACCCTAAACTACAGCATTTAACATCAGTCAGTCAATCAGTCCATGAATGATACATGTACTAGGGGGCTTTATTCAAGTTCTACGGTATGATTGATTGATTGATTGGTGTTTTACACCATGCTTAAGGGTATTTCACTTATATGACTTCACGGTGGTGTATTCCAGCAAAAATTGACACTAGCACTACCAAGATGTGAAGCATTTCCATAATGCTGAAAAGTTAATTTTTCTCTAGTGTTAAGTGAACACAGCATTGCTACTCTTCAAACAAACTGCCCTTAGCCAGAGGGCAGTTCTGTATGCAATGGGACAGCTAAAGATGTACTGTTAACATCTAATTGGCCATACATCATTGAACACTCTTCCACTTGTTGTAAGACTTAAAACCGTATATGTTCTGTTTAGTCATATTTGAGGGAACCTGGGAGGGAGCTTCCTGTTGCCCTGGTGCTCTCTGAGCTAATGGGCAACATGAAGCCAATCTGTCTGTGGTGTCATTGTACTGCATCCTGTGATTATCATGTGTTTGTCCTGTCTTATCTCTGTTTGCTGCCAGTGTTGTTGAGGATGGTTTCATTCACCCATTGGGCTGGCACACCGTCATGTGAGTGAAATAACATTAAGTACGGCATTAAACCCCAATCAAACAAACAAGCAAAAATTCATACTTGGTTGTTAAATAATGGAACAGACATCTTCTTTCAATTTTCAACTGCCTACATTGTATTGACAAATACATGTATCGTTGTAGTGAATTTCTTGTAAGGCCAAAATTAAGTATGTGTTTAATAAAATCAATGATTTTTTTCATTTTTTAGTAAATTTAACATCTATACCAGGCCGGAGGATAGCAGCATTTTTTATCCAGACCCGTGTTCTGGACCCTAATAGTAATATAAAGCAAACCGTTGGTTATTGGAACTCTGCCCCAGACAATGACATCACAGAGAGGACATGCGTCTTACCAGGAAATTTCTTGGGTGTAAGTAATTGTATAGATGTCATGTGTTATTATCCTTTAACAACTGCAACTGCTTTTGATCAATATGTGACATCAAAGGCCGCCCACAATGTAATTTTATTCAATTTTGAATAATATAAAAAATCACATTTTGTGTAAGGTCACTTAACAGAACATCTTCAATCAATCCATGCTAAGTTCATCAGACCATTGCCTGGCTTCTGTAGTCCTTTTGATATCATTCTCTCAGATTTAATAAAAATAGGAATGTCTTGGATTAATTTTGGCGAATAATGCTAATTCATATGCCTGTATGTTTTCTGAAACCAATTTGGCATTAGACACTCCCCTCACAAGGCTCACATAATCATCCAACTTTAATATAAGCAGGCCTCCAAGTTTATGATAGTTACTAGCCCACCATACAGTTTACTTGCCTACTATGCAGGTTACTGGTTAACTATGCAGCTTACTGGGCCAATATGCAGGTTACTGGTCCACTGTGCAGAAATGTTTATCAATCATTTGAAATGTGTTGAAAAAACACTGGTTTTGATCCCGGATAATGTCAACCACTAGGAACTTTATAAAGAAAACTCTGTTTTTAGAAGTCTGTGTTTACAGTTCTATTCCTCTCTACATAGTCAAGTTTTGCCTGATCAATTTAACTAAACCTATATGACATTGAAATAATTTTGTGTTATTCAGAGTGTGCATTTTACCAAACTATCTTTACAGAGTTCCTTAGTGAGTTTACCCAAAACATTCCCTCGGGACATTGTGAAACTGCAGTGGACTGCTCCAGATCGAGCCGTGGGGCATGTAGAATTCCGCGCCACGTTTATAGATGAGGATGGTGAAACATACTGGGTGCGAGAGAGATCTGATATGATCAGAGACCCACTGGCTCCACCATTGCCATTTGTAATACCAAGGGCTAGGGTATGATATTTATCACTGTTCTTTAGTGGAGGTTCTCTGAGTTCAGAGGCAACATGCAGCCAAACTGTTTGTGATCTCTGTATATTCATGCCTCCTGTTTTTGTGCTATCTTTTTTTTATTGGCAGTGGTGTCGAGGGTAGTTTTCTTCACCCATTGGGCTGGCATGCCCTCATGTGAAGGAAATAACCTGAAATACGGTGTTAAATCCCAATCAAACAAACCATTTTTGTACTGTCAATAAATATATGAAACATTAGTCTTGTTTGATGCGCAGTGAACACTTCCACAGTGAGTTGTCTTGAGACATTACACAACATTGTGATGACATTCTTCAACAGCTCAGGGTCATATTTGTGTGATGTAAGGAAAATACCCTAGATCATGAAATAAACACTAGTCAATCCATTAATGAAACTGAAAGTGGTCATATTTGTGTGATGTAAGGAACATACACTAGAGCATGAAATAAACACTAGTCAATCCATTAATGAAACTGAAAGTGGTCATATTTGTGTGATGTAAGGAAAATAC
>JAQQZZ010077327.1:0-20103 GCA_030265115.1 Mopalia vespertina
CCCCCCCCCCCCCCCCCCCCCCCCCCCCCCCCCCGTGGCGGGAAGCGTTTTTAAATTCAATGCGCCTCTATTTGATGACGTCATGTCATGTTGAAGGTCTAGATCTCTAATCTGCTATTAGCGATTTATTCTAGTGTTAACGACTAATCGTATTTCGAGCAACTGGCTCCAGATGAAAAACTCTCAGTGTCCCACGCTCCAGCGTGCAACATTACTATTATTACACGGCATCGAAAGAAATCCAGCAACGTCATGGTTTGTTTAAACCTACGTGACGTATTTGCGACCAATCAGAATAAAACAATGTGACAAAACGTTTAACAATGACTATGGTTGCATGATTCCAACATTTAAAAATCCTCCAAAACGCCAAGAACCTCTAACATTGTTAATCACTGTTTATAATCTCTTTAAAGGGAACCTCCATACATTTTTCTTAATAAGTTTTCTTTTTGTCAAGGTGCAATGGCTGTTAGTGTGTTGTTGTTGCGTGGAATCTGCTGTGGACTACTGTTCTATCCTGTGGGCATTTCAACCAATGAAAGGAGCCCCCCTGCGGACCATTGTGATGCGGATATCGGCGAATTTTACAGCAAAGCTCATCACAAATGTGTAGAATGTGATACCTGTCAGAATGGATTTGGTCGAGATTTCAACACAGTAAGAAGGTCTAATTGCTTTCATGTAATGCATGCCATCATTTTGTCTCTCTCTGAATAAGCTCAAATGTAAACGGCTTCCAGTGTTTTGATAGTCGCACGTAAGAACTGGCATCAAGGCCTATCAAACGGTGTAGATTCCTTTGTAAAATTGTCCACTCGCTTCCCAAACCTGGTTTGTAAATGCCAAAGAAGTTCGCAGTCGAGGGTTTTAATCAAAGGGCCCGGCTTGTGACTTTATTACGGCTTCGTGTTACGTTGTTTCTATGGGACAACTAGGATGGCTGCCTTTCTTAAACTACAGAAAGCCTCACCTAATTGAACACCTTTTGCTAGGCTTTGGGGTCAAATCTTAATTATATCACACAAAACACACGGAACTTCCATATCTGATGCCATATCTGATATTAATCCAATAGCGTTTGCCAGGGAAGATAGGTGTTTTAAAGCTGCATGGCATGGGTGGCTATTTTGCACTTGCACTTGTACATTTATCCTATATATACATTTTACGTACAATTTGCGAGGTAATCTGCATTCCTAAACTTACAAACAACGCATGTCTCCAACTGCCGAAGCATCTGATATATTTCTAGAAACAAATGCTGTGAAATTTGGTTGTGTTCTAATATTTAAACTATGATATAATTGAATCATGTCGACGAGCCTTTCAGTACCGCATCATGGCATGTATTTAGCTGTATACTGTTGCTGGAGATGTGATGCATTGGGCCCAGCACAATCTATAGGGCTATTTCCTTCGTCTTATCCCAACGCCTCGCCTGTACCAACCCGTGGTAGAGGTTGGAAATTGATTCGCCGCTATCGCCGGTCTCTTTAAACATATATATGATTTTTCTCTGATTTTGTAAAAAATAAATACGCTGAACACAATACTCCCACATTCTTTCCTAACGTTTAAATAAAAATTAATTTGAATTTATCAACCGAGTTGACATGTTTAAGCTATCTCCCTTTGTAAAATTAAATTGAAAACCGCCGGAAAGGAAATATTGTAAGTAGGTAAAATACTAGTCATTGTGTTTAGTGTATCTAAAAAAAATTAGAAATATGTTGGCGTTTTTTTGGGACCAGCGGTAGCGGCGGATCAATTTCCATCATCTACCATGGGTTTCTAGGGCTAAGACGATGGAACTACCCCTATGTATTGTTGTACTTTGGGCCACGTGGGAAATTGATCGTGACAGTGCTCCCGCACACTGGCATCAATGAGATAGTCTTCAGTCATACGAAAATAAACACACTCATGCACGTAATTGTTTCAGCGAATCAGACGTAACCATGATGGTCAGCCATTAGAATGTTATCGGTGTACGGAATGTCCTGAAGGAATGTATTCAGATGACGGCAGTTTCTGTGGACCTTGCAGACAGTGCTCCAAACTTAACCGCATTGTCGATCAGTCCTGTTCCTCTACACAAAACGCCGTGTGCCGGGGATGTATTGAAGGGTAATTTCTAAGTTAAATAACTCAGACAACAACAAATATTTACATTTGATTGGTCGCTGTTACATCTGATAGAACTGAACACTAAACCTATATGTAAATGTTGCAAACGTACGTAATGTAAAGATCAAAGCCATCTACAGTTGTTAAAAGGAAATGAAACTGACGTTATATCTGTCGCTCGAATATATGAAAGGATTTTTTTCATATCTAACCCTTTTTTTAAACTCCAAAAAGTTATGTAGTATGTTTTCGCCATTCGGTTTATTGTTTTTGTTGATGCCTGTTGTTCTAGTGCTCGGAGCTAGGGGACAAAGCGAAGCCGATCTGTTTGCGATGCCTTTGTTTTTCCCCTAGAGATTATACGGTCCTATCTTTTTCTTGCTACCCAGTGACATCATGCATGGGATGTTCTGTCACACATTCGAGAGGCACGTCTTCATCTGAGACAAACAATCTCTCAAATTGGCGTTAAACTTCAATTAAAGTGGAGGTCTGGGTCGGAATACCCGCTATATCACTTGAAACACTACCGTTTAACATATTTAAATACGGCGGGGAGTTATCACTTGTTCGGTTTTTAAATCTCCTATTAAGGACAAATATATACCTCCCCCGACCACCACGGATAGAAGCAATTTTGGGCTTGACTTACACTCTTGTGGCATTCTACGGTCCAACACGTAGGCTGAATGACTAGGCACAGTTAACTAGGTCTTGTGACGTAGTGTGAATAGAGGCCGGTGTCCCGTGGATGATATTTGATTGGTTAATATTGCTAAAGCTCTACTGTTTAAAGTACAAAGACATGGCAGCAGGAGGAATTTAACTCTAATTTTAACATTACCCTATGTCCAAGATTTCTTTGTACACTAGATATATTTCGACTAGATAATTTATTGGCGAGAAGAAACGCCCTTTTTACGTATATTCATTTTACTGCACCTTGGCTTTAAACAAATAAACCAAATTGACGCTATTTACAAAATACTTAGCTATGCTACACGAAGCTTCCTAACCACTAGAAATAGCCGAACGATACCATGGTTCAGAATTTTATCTTAGAATATATAAAAAGTTCATGGCCTTACCCTGTCATAAACCATCTCGTTTTCTTCCTTGAACACTTTTGGGTTAGACCGACCCATAAAACGACCACTCGACGTCCATTTTCATGTCAAAATCAATCTTTTCTCAGCAGTACCACTCACTCAAAAAATGTCTTCCGTGGTAATTAGGTCATGCGGATTCAACGTTATTTAGTATTCAGAGGCGGACCTTATTCCGGTAGTTTTCATAGGGCTATACCTCGTATATCTATATACTGTATATAGTTTATTGGATACGAATTCGCATCAACAAAAATACTATGACTCATCTCTTTGTCGCGATGGGTTTTTCCACGAAGCATTTTATGCAACTGTTGAGTAAAAATTTAGCTGACATCAGAACGTCGCCTCATCATACATCAGAAGATAAATCCAGTAGAATAGGACTTCATCCACAATATAGTTCCACTCGTTTTATTTGGTTATTAGGAGTCAATTTGTATTTTAAATGTCCAGATGAATAAATGATAACAAAATCAAGTAACCTCCAGTGTGTCGCAAATCCTGGGTCTAGCAAATCTGTGCGGAGGATTGCACATAAAGGTGTCCGTTTCCAGACAAAATAGTTTGAAAAAAAATTCCCCAGAAATAATCTAGTAAATTGATGATTAAGGCATGCGAAACATTTGCAAAATAAATATAGGATTGCCGTGTTAGTCTTGTATATAAACAAACTACAACAATGATGAGGTAGGACTTTTGAGACACCATAAGTTGTTGTAATTGTCACCGGAGAGGTATCACCTTAATTTGAGAACGACCATAAGTTGGTGTTTTTACAAAATAGTATATTTCTAAAATGTAATCATATTGGCACAGAGATTGTGATTTATTGAAATGGATGAATCATCTTATTTTCTAGAAAAATTCCCAGAAATATGGATGTAAATAATCGAATGTACAGTTTTCACTTTGCATGTTATCACAAGCTATTTAATTTACAAGCTTATATAGGGCCTACATATGCATGGACATTTGCTATACATGCCTTCAGTCCTATATTTGCACACTATTTGTGGACATATAATTAACAAAATTATATATTTTTAAAAATATGCATGTACATAATCTTACATACATGCCACACTTTGCATGCATATAGTTAGTTAGCTATATTTTATTTTCAGACATTACGACTACTATAGTATAGAAGAAGGATTCGTGGATACGATTAAACCTTGTAGGGATTGTGCTTTAGATACTACTGGGGTCGATGAGTGTTCTACCGTTCAGAAGCATGATCCTTCCAAAGGTTATACAGGTACATGTACAACCTTTCTTAAGTTAGTCATCGAATTCTATTTAATAGTTTAATTAATAGTATTGTCAAAGAAGCCAGATGTTTAATCATGTTATGTTGTCTTAAGGATACATCGGGACTTTTTCTGAAAATGAGTTTGCATTGACTATCAAACACTTTCGTATGACTTATCTCCCCTTCGTTTGATCCTGTATTGGGTTGTCGCATGTCACACATTATAAGTCCATATAGAGTTTAGTTTAGTAGGCTACCTTGTCGTAGTCTTATGCTTTTATAAGTGTAGACTCTTCAGCTAGTCAGTTGTTCGTTTTAGATTTTGGGGGTTTTGCCTTTCTCAAAACTTTGTAAATTTTGGTAATGCATACTTTTGACTCCAACAAAGCTTTGAACCAAATCAAGAATTGTTAACTCTGTAAGAGTCCCATTTAGTGTTAAAGCTGTCATTAAAAGACAGTTTGTTTTAAGTTACGAATTAGATAGATGGAGTATATAAAAATGTAACACTCGCCCTTTCGTGCCATTAAAATATGTATGTTTTTCATCAAATTTATCAGAAACAATCTCAACATTTCTGCTGTTTTTTAATTTTCAATTTTAAGATGTAAAAGAGAGTAAATAATACTATCGTAGGAACAAACATGGAAAGAACACAGTTGGTGTAAATACTGTTACACTTTTTATTCTTTCAAATTATTTTTTACACTTTATGCAGAAGATATCGTCAACTGAAGACCTCCACGTTTTGAATGTCTGCGAGACTAACGTGGATTGATTATGGCCTTGCACACTGTATAGGGCTAATTCCTTCGTCTTAACCCGTGTTGGGGGTTGGAAATCCCCGGCCTCTCAAACATATATCTGATTTTTTGTTTAGATACACAAAACACAATGACTTATATTTTACCTATCTGCAATATTTCTTTTCTGGTGGTTTCAATTTTATTTTTGCAAAGGGAGATAACTTAAACGTGTCAAATCGGATGAGCAACTCGAGCAAAACTTTATTTAAACGTCAGGAAAGAAAGTAGGAGTTAGATTGTTTTGTCTATAGTATCCAAAAACAATCAGAAAAAATCATATATATGTTTTGAGGGGCCGAGCAAGCGGCAGATCAATTTCCAATCTACACCACGGGTGGAGAAGACTAAGGAATTAGCCTTATACATTGTGCTCCCTGGTCACCAGCTATTTATCAGATCCCTTTGTTTTGTCTCGAGGTTTGGCAGAACGGGGTTACGGCGAACAGGGTAAATCAGGTCGTGTCATTTAGGGCGTTTCATACTGAAGTTTAATTGGATGTCTGAAAAACAACTTTGCCTGTAACAAATCAAAGTCTGTGTGAAGATTTAGACTTAATTGAATGTTTAAAAGTTAACCCCGTTCTGCAATCCTCGAGAAACGGGTATGCTTTTATCAGAGGATATACAGAAAGGATCATTTTAGTATATCGGATGATTAATGAGAGTACGGCAAAAATGTATAGTTTTTGGTCAAGTTTGGCCGCGCCAAGAAGATGTCTTCAAACCTAGTTTACTATAGTTTCTGCTAGATAATACAAATGTATACATTAATGTATAGAAAGTTTACTTTCTTTGCCTTGTACAAGTTAACTTAATACAGAAGGCAACCAATCTGACTCATACATTTATATACAATGTGTAGATCCCCAGCTCGTCAAAGACCATAAATGTGGGATTGATTTTAAACTTTTTATTGCGTTTTGCGCTGTAAAGTCTGATTTATTTTGTACGCAGTGATGTGGGTAATAATTGGACTGTCCGGTGCATTAGTCATCCTTGTTGGCCTGGGATGTTTCTGCCATCGACGCTGTCCGCTGAGACGAACCCGTGGGAATCAAGTCGGTAATATATTAAACCTTATATTAAACTCACTCACTTACATCAGACTCTCTCACATGCTGTTCGATCGAATGTACACTTAATTGACAGCCAATCGTTACATGACTATTTAAACAATTCAGATTTTGGCAGATTCTAAATATAAACTTGCTTTCTTCTCGAAAAATTTGCAACTCTTTTACGAGAACAAAGTGGGCATAACAAGGGTACATAACAAAAGTCCACACAAACAAATGAGGCACTTCTTTCTAGTTCAAGGTCTATTCTTTTAGATAAACTTTTTGGCTGTTATAGTGTGAGAATTAAACCACCAAAAATACAATAGTAATTCAATTTGTAATAAGTTTCAAATTTATTATTGGGTCTTCACTAAATCTACAAATTTGTAATCCTGACTATCCTATCTTTCTAAAAAAAAAAATATACAATAATACCCCTATACCTTGTTTCCACGTGATAATGAGCTTCGACCTAGGGGTCCAGCAAGACCTTAGCAGAGAAAATCAAGTAGTAGCCATTCCATCTGAAGTGGGAGACAAACAACAAAGTACAGTCCATTCAAACTGTCTTCCTTTAAGTAATAAAAGTAGACCCTTGCCAATCAGTCCGCTTGTTTACCCGTATGATCCCGACATGGTGATCAGACAATAGTCTCGGCGAAAGAGAGAGTGGTATATGTTTTCTAGTGTTTTAGAATGATATTGAAATCGAGTACAAGGCCTGAAACTTGGGTAGAGATTACGCGTCGATGGTTAGCAGTCATTTGAATTGAAGCTGCAGTCAAAGATTCTTGTATTTATAGAATCCAGACCCACCAAAGCAGTATATACTATTAAGAGTGTCTCACTGCATAAACACATCATGGACTTATTCAGGTAAATAAAAAAATTTAAAAAAACAATAAAAACAACCCACTTTTAACTGATATCAAATGTCATTTAATAAATAATATTAATTATTCTGACACATGGATGTCGCTTGGTGTAAAAACCGATGTATCATCTAATGTCCTAGACTAACCCTGAAAGACAAGTTTCCTAATAGATCACAATCTTGGATTGGTATGGGTAACCTTTATATAGAAATCGCCAGAAATGGCAATTAGTATTCGTACCTAGTTCTGCCCAGCTCTGGATATACGTACCGCATTAGGATAAACTCAGTTGGACTAATATTCGGACTATGACTTCAACGTATTAATAACATGACAAAAAGTCACATAACAGTCCGCTGTCATTCTCTGGAAGTGACCAATAAGGCCCTAGAGCTTTACTGCATGTTTGGTTATTTAATTCTTTTAGATTGTTGGAGTTTGTCCAAGAAAACAAGTTATATGGACGATATATGCCAGGATTGAACGTTTAACATTCATTATTAATTTGTTTACAGTTATATCGGACACACCTGATACGGACACTACTGACAGCGATGACCAACTTCTTTCACATGATTATTTCATTAGCAGTAAAGATACAGATCAACTTCTTGAAAGGTAAGCTTATATCCAATAACGGTCAGTTATACAGTTGGAAAGTTAACAATCATCTGTATATGAAACAGCTATATACCCTTGTCAGTATGAAAAGATGTTATGAGTGCCTATTATATACTTAGGTTAATAAATTCATACACATTTTTAATGCCATTGCTATCCGAGTAACAGGATTTACTTAAAATTACATTTCCCGGCGTCGAACTCTATACAATATAGAGTTCAGCATAGGTATACGAAATCACGTGAAGCACACGCCATTTTTATTGGACAGTTTTTCTTGTGTAGGCCCCTACTCTGCTGCAATTATAAAAAGACAAAAAGATAGTACTAGATAAAAAAGTTATTTATTTCTTATTTTCTCTTTGAAAGCAGTCCAACAGTGGCTATAACAGAGACACGAGATGGTAGCGGAGTCAATGTGGACCATGGTGTTGTTGATGCAGAGATCAGCAAAACAGATGAGGTAGAATTGGAGCCTGAAATAGCAGATCTGGATATGGATTTTGGAACACCTGAGCATCCAAATGAACCCCAATCCTTCTGCTCGGTAGGCACTGATAACACAATTCCTAAGAGTATTTATCTGCCAACCTGTATGGAGAACCCAGTGACCGGAAGTACCATGGCCAATGTAGAGTTAAACTCAATATGTGAAGGTAAGCTTGCCTGAAATTACAATATATACAATAAATGTACATGGCCTTATTTTGTGTTAACGGTAATATCATGTCCCTTTTTAATCTTTCTGACTTTAATTACTTATTATATCCAATTTAAGTATCGTGTTTTTGGTGCGCTACGTACCTTCGACATTTTCTTCAGCTTTGAGCACAACTCTTCCTATCGCCTTGTCTTGTTGCATTAGGTGGTACAAGCTGTACAGCATGTATCTATATATGCATTGTTTTCCCTGTGACAATGTTTTATGCATCCCGAATAAAGCTTAAACATTCGCCTGTGGGAACGGTTTTAATCAAAGTTTGCGTAATCAAAGTGAGAATGCATACCAGATGGGATCGACTGTCCGGGAAACTTACTTATTAATTCATTACCATTAATAAACGATATCTTTTCTTCTTATTTACAGAAAAAACGCTGATAACTGAAGAACATTTACATGAAGTTACAAAGCACTTAAGTCAGAGTCAAGTGGGAGAATTACTCCGAAAACTACAATTATCTAATGCTGATACAGTACTTGATAATTTAAAACACCAGTACAGTGGTCGGGAGTTAGTATATCAGGCTCTACTCGCATGGTCTAGAGAATTGGGGATGTCAGCAAGTGTGAAAGCTCTGATACATTGTCTGGAAGGTGTACAGAGAAAAGATATTGCGGACATGCTTCGTGTACAGAGTATGTCCTTCCAAAGGCAAGGCGGAAACGAAGATCGTCATTAACTTCGTATCTTTACCTACACTGCCGCCCTCTGGCCACCCTCCGCCGTCATATAAGTGAAATACCCTTAAGCACGGCGTTAAACCCCAATCAATCAATCAATCAATCAATCAATCAATCAATCAATCAATCAATCCTTCTTGCCGGCAAACGCAGGATTCCCTGACTTGTTTCGGCAAATTAGGCAAGGGAGGAAATGGATGTTTGGTCTTATGCACTTTGGCCCTTGGTGCCTTTGTAAACAGAAGGAAAAACATTTTTAAAAAATATAAATACACTAGAAGAAGTTTCCAAAACAACCGTATAAGGAATTTAAATGTATTGTGGACTGTTCCCGCCATTTTTTGTATCGTTGCATAAAGTTCACAATTACATAGTTCTTCGCCGCTAAATGCATGTTCACAGAATAAAACAGGGACCAGTTGCTCGAAAGGCTATGAGTAGCTAACACCAGATTTAATCGCTAATAGAGGATTAGAGATAGACCTCCAACATGGCGTAACGTCATCTTACATAGGGTTAAATTTAATAGTTCTTCGAGCAACCGGTCCCAGAACGCGATGCAAGACAGTTGCAATGGTACTTTTGGTGCATATTTTTTAGAAAAAAAATCTTTTTGAATAATAGACAGGTTTGTTTCTGTTGCAATTTTAGCAGATATTTACTGAAATATTATAATCCTTATATGCAACGTTTCCATTTATTGGCAAGAAAATCCACTTAACATTTAAATCCATTACATAGGTTTAACAAAATAAAATTCCGGTCATTTGTTTTCTAAAACTACGTCATACATTCTGTTTTTTAAGACTAGCTTTATTTTTACGTTTTCGCCAGTCTGGATGCTTTGTGGAGGATATTAATGTTTTCGATTCATTCTGTGGGGAAATGTGATGTGATGTAAACGAACAAAATGGTTTTTCATCTTGACTATAACACTAAGTTTTACCTTTGAGCACAAGCCCGAGGTAGCGATAACTGCCACAAATAACATGTTAACAGGATTGAATAGCAGGCAGTAATGTACAAAAGTACGTGCTATCAGAAACATCCACGATTTGTCGGATTTGTGTTCATAATTTGTAATATGTTCATGGTATTGGTATACCATAAATACTAACAAGGGATCTCAAAGAAGAGCATGACAATAAATCGAATTCTTACGACAAATCTGTTTCACAATCCACATGTTGGGGTGTGACCTAACCGATGACGGACTTTGCTCTTCTCATGTGGCTTGGCCGACTATCTGAGCGATCTGAGGAATTTTTAATTTCCACCCACATCATATTATCTTAAATTGATGATGTTTGTTTGTTGTTGATTTTTTTTTTCAACTTGTGTTTATTTTTAATTTATTGTTTTAAAGTTCGCCTACGGAATTTGTCTACAATAATATATTTGACCATGGTCTTTCATTTTCATGTGATAAAAGCCCGAGGGAACGGAACCCACGAATTGTCGGATTTGAGTTAATAATTTGTGATGTGTTCATGGAATTGGTGTACCATAAATCCCAACAAGCGATCTCAAAGAAGAGCATGACGTTTATTCTGTAAGGAGTAAATCGAATTCGTACGACAAATCTGTTTCACAATCCACATGTTGGGGGGTGACCTAACCAATGACGGACTTTGCTCTTCTCATGTGGCTTGGCTGGCTATCTTAGGAATTTAGACATTTGTACTATTTTGTTTTTAAACTTGTGTTTATTTATTAATTTATTGTTTTTAAGTTTGCTTACCACGTTTTTTAAACAAAATCTCTGCTTTGACCATGGTCCCTAATTTTCATGTGCTAATTGTTTCTTGTTAAAATAGTCGTTAAATACATAACAAATATATATTACTTGAATACAGAATGTGATATTTTATATCCTGTATTACGTTATTGGCAACTATATACCTGTGATACTTGTGTTTCCTATTGTGCTGTACCTATCCATAAATCAATATGGTGTCCAGTAGCTATATACAATTTATCCTTATGAATTAATGCCGAGTCGAATGGGGTAAAAAATAATTCATATAGAGAATTAAGCAATTTGTCCAGTGGTTACTTTTTAAAAGTGTAGGTCAAAATTAGAGTTTCCCCATGGACTCTTTTGACCTTTCCGCGGTTTGATTGTTATCAGTATTGGATATGACTTCTTCCATGTAGTCGGCAACCAGTTCAAGCAATATATATATTAAAAATTACATATCTATTCCTTCGGTACACATCTTCAACTATCCTATACATCTGGTACTATCCCCGATTTCTGTAATACGGTGTTCTCGTTTCTGGACCTTTCGAAGGCCTTTGACACAGTAAATCACGTTACATTATTACAAAAACTTAAGCACTATGGGTTCCAGGGTATATCTAATACATGGTTTAAGAGTTATCTATCTAATCGTTTGAAATATGTTAATTATAACATTTCCTTCTCCAGACCCTCGACAGTGAATTGTGGAGTTCCACAAGGATCCGTCCTAGGCCCAATGTTATTCCTCATATATATTTATGACATCCACAACGTAACGAACCTTAACCTAGATATAATTTTATTTGCTGATGGCACCGGTGTTTTATGTTTATCAAAAGACCCGGAAAATGCCATACATATAATGAATCTTGATTTAAGCAAACTCCACACATGGTTTTGTGCCAATAGGCTTTCATTAAATATACAGAAAACAGAATTCATGCTGATAGCACCTAACCTTAGACGTAGAATACAATTATACTACCGTTCGAATTTGTAACACTGAAGTCCAAAGAGTATAGAATTCAAATTTCTTAAAATATTTTTTTTAAATGAGAAACTTAATTGGAATATACATATTGACTATATATAAGCAAAACAATCTCACGAAACATTGGTGTCATCAGCCATGTCAAAGATTCTATAAATAAAAGGTCTTATATATACTTACTTATATATCCCTATTTAATCTATGGTATAACTCTTTGGGTAAAACTTACGAATCCCAATTTACATCACTCTTTTTAACTCTCCTTTAATTGTTCAACAATGAATTGTCAGACGGCTTTGGTTCGACTTTAATAGGCCTTTCTTTAAAATTAATCTTTCCTATCATTTATTCAAGTCAGTCAGTTCCATGGAATGGAACAAATGATCAACACCTATTAGAATTATTGAATCAACATTCAAATCAAGATTAAAGCTTAAAGCTATACTTACATCAATTCATCCCAATGTGATAACTCCATATTCATCCTGGCCAGTTCTCATTTATGTAAAACATACCAATACTAAATACTCTCTACCATGTATTATACGGCCCTCCAATTATATCAATAATTTATCTAGTTAATATTTACATCTGAACAAATTATAAATGATATTTGGTATAGAACAAGCCCTCTTTGGGCTTTATTCCCGCCATTCCATTTATAATGTATTCTGTTATTATGCTTAGACCATTTTATAGTGAATAAAATTGAAAAAATAGTATATAAACGCTTGAGACAAGAGTGCGTGAACTACCATGTTGTAAGGCGATTCTGCGATATAGCCAATAGGAAGGCGTATAGCGGTCATCTGACTACTTTCGAATGACGTCTAAGAGGGAAAGGCCTACAATTGAATACACAGATCACATATACAAAAAGATGGCAGCGCTTTCCACTTCAATCGCCGGTTGCATGTACTATCTTTTTTACCGCTTACACAACTCTTACATAACGGCAGTTTGTTGCAACGGAAACATAAATACAATATCTGCCTTATATTTTAACAATACACAAAGCTTTGAATGTACATGACGGATTTTGGTATAAAAAAGGCTTTGGCTGGTCTGATTTAAAGACCTCTATATCTGTGTAATCAAGTATAGCTCTATACTGGATTTGCATTTCGAGTGCTTAAAGCACAACCATGATAAGTCCATTTTGGAAGTGCTGAGAAAATCGCACATTTAGGTTTGCATGTGCCATATTAAATCAGGTGAATGTTCAATTACCGTTATTTTTTTATTGTGTATTGTGTAACATGAATGTCTCTTAAGACAAGATTTTTTATCAGTGTGGCAATTATCATTTTGGAGATATTTGCCAAAATAGGACATATCATGTTTGTCCTCTAATATATTTGGTACAGAGGAGTTACATGGAGGACATATATTGGTAATTAAACAAGAAACATAGTAATAATGAAAGTATTTTAACTGAACTTTATTTATTTACTGTTTCTGACCTACTTTTTGCAGTCATGTCCATGAGCGTACAACAAATGTCTGAGCCTAAAAATGATATGTACGGACTTATCAGGTTTGTGCTCGAAGTAAGATACTAAAGATAGACAGTTAGAGCACAAACATTGTATGTCCGGACATAGTAGTTGTGTGCCCTGAAATACTTTACAGTGATGGACATATAATAAATTAAAAATGCTATTTCTGTTAAAACAGTAATCGCTGGACTTATAAGATTTATGCTGCAAGAAGAATGGACATAAACTCGTTCATTGGACCCAAAAACTCGAAATCGTCAATTTGTGACATACCATGGTTGTGCTCTGAGCACTCGATTTGTTGTTTTGTCAAAGTCAAATAAATATATGTATATTTTTGAATAAATGAAGAGAGACAAATTTGCTTGCCTCCGTATATATATTGTATAATGTTTTTGGTTGTTGTTTTCTCGGTTTTTTTTTTTTTAAAAAGAGTCGATTTCACAATTCTTTGAATAATACGAGATGAAAGTAAAATACGCCCTTGTTTCTCACATATATATATTTTGAATAAATGAAGAGAGAAAAATTTGCTTGCCTCCACCGGTATATATATATATACAAGATACATTAAAATATAATTATTCAATTTACAATTAAAGGAATTAAAATCATTATTGGGATTGATAATTATAATACTTCATCATATAGGCTACATGTGCAGCCGTACTAATTGTCCAGACGCAATTTAAATTCTTTGATAGGGTTAACTTGTTTCATGTACGCTGGTAAATGGTTCAAAGCCATGGCACCTTGGTAACTCAATGAGTTATACCCGCATGTTTACTCCTAAATTGAGGTACATTTACCAGGTTGTTGTCACTTAGTGAGTACTTGGAGATTTTCGGTATAACAATGTGGAAAAGATACTCATGGTGTATTCTCTTTACAATCTTAAAGACATCGAGAGCGATACAGCGAGCACGATACAATTTAATTGTAATGGTACTAGACTTAGAAATCAATTTATAATAAGGACTGCTAAAACCATTAAACTTAAATCTTAACGCTCGGTCGTTTAGTTTTTCTATTTGTTCCGAAGAAGATTTAGAGCAGAACGTCCAAACAGTGGTATACAATAACAGAAGTTTGACAAAATAAAAAAAATATAAATGGTTAATTTACTTTTAATATTTAAAATTCTGGAGAAACGCATTAAAACATTTATTTGTCTAGCAGCTTGCTGGCACAGAATTGATATATGTTCTTCAAACTTAAGCTTCACATTAAAATTTACTCTCAGAAGCTTCACTGTTTTACACATCTCAATTCTAAAGTTGCCAAAATTAATAAGAAAATCCTGGCAGTTTTTAATTCCAAAAAGTATTTTCTGGAATTTGGATGAGTTGGCCGACATATAGTTTTTGTCAAACCAGTCAATAGCAATCGACGTTTTGGTTCTTAAAATTTCTAGTATAGTTTTTCAACGTTTTTGTCGGAGGCATCAATGGTCTTATCGTCGGCATAATTATTCAGGCCCAGAGTAAGACAGATATCGTTTTGTAGACATTTTATATTCATTCCCTGTTGTTTATTCCACCCTCTTTGTTTATATCCTTTGGCCAATAATTAGTTCAGAGGTTTTGGTCCTTGCCATGTACGTCTGCGCATATACATGCATCTTTGAAAACGGAAGAAATATCGTCAACACTTGAGAACCGTGAAATCCACAAGTGAGGGGCAACTTATTTTCCATAGAAGTTTGGTGATTCGTTCTCATGCGTTTGGTACGGTGTGTTCCTGTCTTTAAATCACTCTTAACAATTGGCTTTTCTAGAACTATATGTGGTCAAAGTTATTGTATGTATGTAATTGAGTTAGCCACAAAATGAAATACCGTACGACTGGTCGTCTCTGGTGGCTTGAATCGGTGAAGAGTATTTAATAACGTGATATATGAGATAGACAGGTCTGCATGTGGGAATACTGGGGTTACAACATAATTTACAAGGCGGCATTTTCGCCCTCTGGCATCGCCACTAATTCTATATATATTTAGGTGCAGTTTGAAGAGTAACAATACTGTCTTTACTTAGCACTGGAGGAAAATAACTTTTAACATTATTGAAACGCTTCACATTTTGCTTGTGCTAGTATTAATTATTGTTGGAATACACCGCAGTTATAAAAGTGAAATACTCTTTAGCATGACGTAAAACACCAATTAATCAATGTATCTATGGTTGTAAAACCTTTTGAAATGTTACGTATCAACTGGGCCACTGGGCATTTATTCAGTATCAGTGACCACGATTCTACACTACCCCTACAATGCCACGTGGTCAGGTTTGTGAGGCGTGGTAATAATCTGACAGACAGCATGGACATGTATAGTATGTATTAGTATTTTTACAGTTTGTTTCCATTGATATTGATACTTGTATTATTTGATTGCAATTTACAGAGTTATCTCCCTTTTCATATTAATTGCTTGAATCCCTATATAGTTATCTAATAAAAAAAATTTGTCTATGAGAGTTAATCCAGAGCATAAGATGATTCATTGGTTTTATTTCTTTTTATCGACACCCCTGTGCCAGGGCGACTAATGTTTAAAAAAAACAAATATGATAAATTAACTGTTCATGGTTAAAGTTTTAATGATCTTCTTATATGTACATTGTTAGATGTGTTGGATGTTTCTACTGAAACATTTTATAAATTTAAGGCGGCTTGGGCATATAAATCTTATGCAAAAAGCATTTGCCTACATACCTTTTGAAACACACAACCATCCACATATACCCACCCACGAGAAAATGGTTCGCTTGTGTAGACTGCGTATTTTCTGAAGTTGCTGTAGCATTATTTTGACCCAAAATGTATGCTAATAAGAATTTAACGTTAGGTTTTTTTCACATCCAACTTATTTTAAAATAGAAATAGAATTATTCTGCCATTGGTACAATTGGCATCTTTTCTTATCTACAGTTCTTCAGATTTACTGGAGTAGTGACGGAATGAAGGAAATCGTGTCTTTTTAAAATTATGACCCATGCAGGTAATTATCAACAATAGTTTGTATAGTTAATAGTCCAGTAAGTGTTTATGTGTGGCTCTTCTTGGATGTAAAGCAATTCTCTCTCAAACCTATCAATATATCGATAGATAAAATATGTAAATTGTTAAATAATATTACTGAAAATAATAATTACCGAAAAGCACAGAGAGGTTTATACCAATTTGTTTTAAATAAATATTTAGTTAACAAAAGAATGTCAAACAGATATAGAACTGCCATGTAGCACCACTTGGACGTAAAGATTTTCCCACTCATGGAAACCGGATATGTTGATGTTGATAGAATTATAAATTTGTATGTGTGTCAGAGAAAAGAAAATAAGTGCGACGTGCCAAGTTTGTTTTAAATGGATAAGTACTTTGTTGAAGACATAGGCCTACCCTTGCTGTTTTATATTATTGCTAAAGTTATTAACTTTCAATGAGTTTGTTTTTATCAATGTATAGGATACCCTATAGTATCAGAAACATATTTTTGCCAAATGTTGTGTTCCATGCATGGACACAGAAATTATATTTTTACAAACTGAATGTCTATTTACAACAAAACTGCCGTGTACCACATATAATCAAAGGTTTAATTCTATACAATATGTGATAACTATGAGTTATAATATATACGGAGGCAGCGCTTGTTGTCTTCTTGTTATATATTTAAAATTACAACAGAATTATAAGGTGCGGCACTTCTCCGTTTTTATCTACCTTAAATTTAACTTTCTATATCACCTTAACATTATAGTTTGAGTGAGAATATATTTTAATCTAGAAGCTGCTACACGGCAGCATTTAATGTTTTACAATAAATGACTGACCACACATAGCCTATATACGGTCGTGTTGTCGTGAGCCGCTGTCGCTCAGTCGGTAAGATAGCTGACACTGCTAGTCTGAGACCCGAGTTCGAATCCCGGTGGACGGACGTAAGCAAAATCTTCTAAAAAATACATATATATTTAAAGTATAATTGGCGTGATGTAGCGTTTGTTTATTGATTTTCTATAGTATGCCTATATATATTCAAACTCTTTATTCTATAAGCTTAGGTTATATCAAATATAAGACGCGTTTGAACGTGTTATTATTTTAAAATGTATAAAATGTATAAAATATGCCTTGAATCTTAGCTGTTTCTTCAGCTGTAAATTGTACATATAGGTCTATATGTGCCGATATTAACAGTGGCCCTGCTAGCCAGAGACGCAAGTTCGAATCACGGTGGAGGCAAGTAATGATCTTCATTCTCTACTGCAAAAAAATATATAGTAGCAGATGGTCACTTTCCAGTCAAATTCAATAATTACCCGGAGAAGCAAATATCCCCGGATTCTTGCATTCTTCGGAGTTGCACTACTTGTGTGCCGGGTAGCTTACTACGTGAAAGACACTATTTAAAAAGGAACGAAAACAGAATTAACTGAAAGGTTTAAATTTTAAATAGACAGCAAAGATATACTGCATCGTGGGCCGAAAATATGTATATAATAAAAAAAAATCAGAACAGTGCCTACGGCGAAGCGACTCATTTAAACGTCCTCACGAACTGACGTGCCAGTATGTGAATACATAGACCTACCTCATTAAAATGTATAAACAGTTAATAACGTGCGAGGAATGCATACAATGCAAGGTGTGGAAAACTAGGTCAACTAGAGTTACGTCCCTTTAGAGTTTAAAATTTCCAGTTTTAGTCCTAAAAATCGACAAAACAAAATACACATTTAGTGTCACAATGGTTCCGTCATACTGGAATGGTTTGTACCACTTGGGTGAAAATAGTTTGAACACTTAAGCACGCATGTTTCTTATATCTGAGTTTATCGAATAGATAGATTCGAAATAAGCGCACGAATCAGCGGATCTACTTTCTCGGCCATCTTGTTTTCCGGTTAAGTGTATGTGTCAGACGACTTCTGTAGCAGTCTTCGTCTGTTGACGAATTTTCGTCAACGTCTCTAGTTTCAGTTTCCAATCGAGCTATTTCGGCTTATTAGGGAAGTGGGCTGCTGATATTCAAAAGCGATTTCAGTACCAGGTGTTTCGATCGGTTGTTAATCTTGATTTGAATGGTGAGATCAAAGGAGGTCTCGCCCAACTATAGGAAGTTATCACTGGGGATCTGGTTTTCGGAGTACGCGTATAGACAAGCTGTCAAAATGTGAAGCCCAACACTGATCTGTTTTCTCTTCCTACTTGGACGTTTTATCCATTTTCACCTTGGCAGACAGGGACCTAAATCAATTTATTGAAGTTAATAATGACCTAAAATAATTGACATTTATTTTAGCACAAGTATTGAAAGTTTACGATCAGCAGTTGCAATCATGGATAAGTAGTGTCGAGCTACTTACTTGCAGCAATACATTTGAAAGTATTTATTTTAACTGTAAAAGACATTCACCAGGTATAGACTTTGTTGGGTATTGCTTGACATAGACATTTAAGATGTCAGGAAAAAAGTTTTCCTCTCCACAGGAGGAAATAAAACATTGGCGACAACAGGCGGAAAAGTTTAAGACAGAGTAAGTATATAACTTTTTAAGAGTGTGGAATTGGGCAGGTGGAGGTATTTAACTGGAAAACGATCACTGTTTATTCATAATTCTTATTATAATTGGGTGAATACAGAGATGCCAAGTCCTGGTTTATAGATCCTGGTACATGTATTCATCAATGCAGTGCATTCACTGCAGTGTATATTGCATTTATGTCTTTAGGATATGTACAGCTGATTCCATGTTTTTGTGGAGGCAGTTGGTTCATTTAAGTTTTACGTGTTACAATAAAGATGCACCAATTTTCCGTGGTTATTTAGTTGAATGTACATGTAACCCATGAACTTTACTTAGTGTTAAAACTTGAGGTTGTACACATTGAACAAGAGGGCTTATAATAATTTAACCTGCACTTGTGTTAGTCCTGAAATGACTGAGAATTCATATGCAGGCCTAGAACGGGGTAGAAAGGATAGAACGGGGTTTCCCCATGGTTATGCAAACTTAATTTAGGAGGACCCATTTATAGGTTTCTCAACTTGTTTGCAGTCGTTTAAATTTGCGTTTTGCTACTGATTTTGACAAATTTTGTCATCCGATTATCAAATTCTTTCAATGAAAATTATATTTTAAAGCAAATTTGCTTTATTTTTCACAAAGGCACATTTATATATTTAACCAGGGGGAAATACAAATGTTAGGTTATCTCACAAAATTTTAGAGGACCGACTTTAAGGTTATGCCAGAAAAGATTACAGCACAGGCCTGCATATATACATGTAGCCTGATGGCACAATTTAACTCTTGAACTGTTGGTATGTATAATTTGGTACACACAAGTGTATTTGCAGCTCCTGTCTCCTTGATGAATACTTGGCAACAACTGATTCAAATTTAATGAACTTTCAGTTAAAGAAGATTAACTCATGAAATAACATGTAACAGCTTGATTTCAAAATAACCAATGAATCAAATGTTTCTACCGAACTGCAGCCTTCTTTCACCGCTTCAATTTGAAAGTAGACTTGCACAAAGTTTCATTACATCACTCAAAAGAGCGTCAACTTGGGGAGAGACTACTTTCAAATTGAGGCGGTGAA
>JAQQZZ010077338.1:0-20102 GCA_030265115.1 Mopalia vespertina
ACGCTTTTCAATCTCTACCACAGTTGTCAACTCTTGCATGCTCGCTTTTCAATCTCTACCACAGTTGTCAACTCTTACATGTACGCTTTTCAATCTCAACCACAGTTGTCATCTCTTGCCTGCACACTTTTCAATCTCAACCACAGTTATCAACTCTCGCATGCACGCTTTTCAACCTCTACCACAGTTGTCAACTATTACATGCACGCTTTTCAAGATTCAGAAGACAGGTCATAGGTCGACAGCTCGAGTAGAGATTTGGTCCGATCCCAGTTCAGTTCACCCCAAGTCTGCCTGTCTGTCCGTCAGTGTGGGTGAGCGTGTCTGCACGTGTGCGGGCAATGCCCGTGCATGCGTGTATGTGTAAGTTAATAGTAATTTGATTTTTCTTTCTTTTAAAAAGCTAGATAAAGTTTGAGTTGCATGCAGATTTTTCGGTTTTGTAAATTTTAATGTTTATTTTAAGATATGCATTTGTTAGAAATGTGTCAATCAAAGATTGAGAAGCTACTATAAGATTTTCACGATTGACAAGGCTTGTACTTATCGGTTATATGCTACAATAATGGAGACTCAAGATATAAATAATGATAAAACTACTGTAGCGTGCATTATAATGTTAATTTGAGACAAGCCATAATGTCAGGAAGATTAATGGCAATCCAATTCTACAGTTAATGGCGTCTGGAAACATTTGGAAAGAAATATGGTTGTCACGTTTGAATAATGACACCACCATCGATGCACAATAATTTAATTCTGACCTTTGGAGTGAATAGGATTCCAATAACGGATGTGATTATACCAGCGATGTCTTTATCTGGAAATGAGGCTCATTGAAATATACGGTCCTGGAAACTTTGAAGATTAATCAGGAGAATTTTACTGGGATTAAATCAAACACATATAACAAGATATATAAACGAGAGAATAAATGTGAAATAGAATTATAGTTTTGTGAAATATCCTGAACACATGAGAATCTTATTTCCCACTCCATGTCTTTGTAGCATCCTCATATTATATAATCTGATTAGCGTAGACGAATTGAGATTTGGATAAATCATGTAGCGGATTGTGTGTTTCACTATCATTAATGACCGTCCATTCTTTTTAATTAAGAAAGCAGAAGAGATGTACAGACGTTTCTATAAACGCTCTACAACAGGCTAGTAAATGGACGCAAGTCAACATAAGAAAGGTCCGTTATACCGAAAATAAAATTCCCATATATTGCCTTTTCTATGTGGATGGAAACAATCTACTCGTCAGTCCCAAGGTAATATCGACCAGAGCCCAAGAGAAGCCATTACCACTGGCTAATCCTTTTGTGACGCAAAACGAAAAGGCTTACTCATCAAAAACGTAGATTCCCTCCGATAAATTCCTCAATAAAATTCCAGAGTCGTCGTAGAGCGTCACCCTTGGCTAAATAGCTATCCGTTTTTAGAAACTGGTGACGTGAACTGTACGTAATGTCCACGTGTTCGTTAGACGATATGTTCATCCATTGAGAGAGGCGAATCAATGTAAAACTCGCATCTTGTAAAGGGGAAATAGAAGAGTGATGCGAATCACAGATTGGCTAAGTACACCGGATTTCTCGCTTAGCTATTTCAGTTAACGACAACAGTTAAACAGAGCAAAATATAGCCGTTGAACAGCATACATTTTTTATTGTAGAGAGAGAACAAACTGCTTGCCTCTACCAGGATTCTAACTCGTATCTGACTAGCAGATTCAGCGCTCTAACCGACTGAGCTGCAAACACTCGCGGTTTTCATCCAAATAAAGGCTGGTAATCATTCTCCAAGGGAAGTTCTGGCATGTCCTTCAAGTATAAAGACAACCTGAATTCTTAGTTCTGCATAATGCTAAACCTAACCCTAACAATAACCCTAAACATAACACACAAATTGACGCCATACATGTATCTTACACTGAGACAAGATCGACAACCCTTTTATTAGACATGCTATGGACAAAATGATGTTTTTAAATGCAATATTTAAAAGTAGTTTTCATATGCCGGCCTTAATGGTTTTATCGATGTAAAGTTCAACATATAGCCTGATTTTCCCAAATCTGAGCTCGTAAACTTGGCATTCAATGTGTATTGGTGGAATCATAACTAGGTTACATTTTCCACTTTTGATATTGTATAGTACTGTCATTTTTCTTGTTGATACATTACTTTCAACAACCTGTTGTTGTCAGTCAAGCATGTTATTAAACAATTTGTAAAAGTGATTTAAATACATATATCGTTCACAAACAATGTGTTACGGCTCTTTCAATATGACTGACAAGAATTGAATATCACCCATAGGCATCCAAAGATACTTAGTACATTAGCACTCTGTATTGCATGTCGCTTTTACAAGTAGGCCGACAGAACAGTGTGCAGTAGACAATCTGTCCTCTATAAAAATCATTTAGGAACTTTATAGAAATCATTTAGGAACTCTATAGAAATCAATTAGGAACTCTATAGAAATCATTTAGGAACTCTATAGAAATCATTTAGGAACTCTATAGGAATCCTTAGGAACTCTATAGAAATCTTTAAGGAACTCTAGAGGAACCCTTTAAGAACTGCAGTAACAAGACTTTCATTTACCCTGATATACCTTTCCATTGTACCTGTCTGCGATAGGAAGTCGCCCGTTTACCCTGATATTCTTTACCATTCTACCTGTCTGCGGTAACAAGATTCCCGTTTACCCTGATATACCTTACCAGTGCATCTGTCTGTGGTAACAAGTCACCAGCCTACCCTGATATCTCTTACCAGTCTACCTGTCTGCGGAAACAAGATTCCCGTTTACCCTGACATCCCTTACCATTGAACCTGTCTGCGGAAACCAGTAACCCGTTTACCCTAATATTCCTTACCATTCTATCTGTCAGTGGAAACCAGTAACCCGTTTACCTTGATATCCCTTACCACTGTACCTGTCTGTGGTTAAGTAACCCATTTACCCTGATATCCCATACCATCCTTTCTGTCTGCGGTTACAAGTAACTGATTTACCCTCAAATCCCTTACCATTGTATATGTCAGTGGAAACAAGTAACCTCTTACCCTGATAACTCTTACTATTGTATACCTGTCTGCGGAAACCAGTAACACGTTTACCCTGACATACCTTACCATTGTACCTGTCTGTGGAAACCAGTAACCCGTTTACCCTGATATACCTTACCATTATACCTGTCTGCGGAAACCAGTATCCCGTTTACCCTGATATTCCTTACAATTCTATCTGTCAGTGAAAACCAATAACCCGTTTACCCTGGTATCCCTTACCACTGTACCTGTCTGCGGTTACAAGTAACCCGTTTACCCTGATATCCCTTACCATTATATCCGTCTGTGGAAACCAGTAAACCGTTTACCCTGATATCTTTGCCATTGTACCTGTCTGTGGTGACAAGTAACCCTTTTACCCTGATATTCCTTACAATTCTATTTGTCAGTGGAAACCAGTAACCCGCTTACCATGATATCCCTTACCACTGTACCTGTCTGTGGTTACAAGTAACCCGTTTACACTGATATCCCTTACCATTATATCTGTCTGTGGAAACCAGTAAACCGTTTACCCTGATATCTTTGCCATTGTATCTGTCTGTGGTTACAAGTAACCCTTTTACCCTGATATCGCTTACCATTCTATCTGTCTGTGGAAACCAGAAACCCGTCTACGATAATATCCCTTACCATTGTAACTGTCTGCGGTTACAAGTAACCCGTTTACCCTGATATCTCTTACCATTATACGCGTCTGCGGAAACCAGTAACCTCTTACCCTGATATCCCTTACCATTCTATCTGTCTGTGGAAACCAGGAACCCGTTTATCATAATATCCCTTACCATTGTAACTGTCTGCGGTACCAAGTAACCCGTTTACCCTAATATCTCGTACCATTATACGTGTCTGCGGAAACCAGTAACCCGTTTACCCTGATATCCCTTACCATTCTATCTGTCTGTGGTTATAAGTAACCCGTTTACCCTGATATCTCTCTACCATTCTACCTGTCTGAGGAAACCAGTAACCCGTTTACCCGGACATACCTTACCATTGTACCTGTCTGTGGAAACCAGTAACCCGTTTATCCTGATATCCCTTACCACTGTACCTGTCTGCGGTTACAAGTAACCCGTTTACACTGATATCGATTACCATTATATCTGTCTATGGAAACCAGTAACCCGTTTACCCTGATATCTATTACCATTATTTCTATCTGTGGAAACCAGTAAACCGTTTACCCTGATATCTTTGTCATTGTACCTGTCTGCGGTTACAACTTACAAGTAACCCGTTTACCCTGATATCCCTTACCATTCTATCGGTCAGTGGACACCAGTAACCGGTTTACCCTGATATTGCTGACCATTCTATCTGACTGTGGAAACAAGTAACCTCTTACCCTGATATCCCTTACCATTCTATCTGTCCGTGGAAACCAGAAACCCGTTTATCATAATATCCCTTACCATTGTACCTGTCTGCGGTTACAAGTAACCCGTTTACCACGATATCCAATACCATCCTATCTGTCTGTGTAAACAAGTTACCTCTTACCCTAATATCCCTTACCATTCTATCTGTAACCCGTTTACCCGGATATACCTTACCATTCTATCTGTCTGTGGAAACCAGTAACCCGTTTACCCTGATATCGCTTACCACTGTACCTGTCTGCGGTTACAAGTAACCCGTTTACCCTGATATCCCTTATCATTGTATCTGTCTGCGGTTACAAGTAACCCGTTTACCCTGATATCCCTTACCATTGTATCTGTCTGCGGTTACAAGTAACCCGTTTACCCTGATATCCCTTACCATTATAACTGTCTGCGGTTAAAAGTCACCCGTTTACCCCGATATCCCTTACCATTGTACATGTCTGAGGTTAAAAGTAACCCGTTTACCCCGATATCCCATACCATCCTATCTGTCTGTGTTACAAGTAACACGTTTATCCTGATATCCCTTACCATTGTACCTGTCTGCGGTTAAAAGTAACCCGTTTACCCCGATATCCCATACCATCCTATCTGTCTGTGGAAACAAGTAACCCGTTTACCCTGATATCGCTTACCATTGTACCTGTCTGCGGTAACAAGTCACCCGTTTACCCTGATGTTCCTTACAGTTCTACGTATAGCCTGATAATCTATTGACCCCCCCCCCTCCCAACATATGCAGCCAACCAATGACACACATGTAGTCTCTCGAGAGATAATAAATTATGGCTTTTACAGACTGATGACGTGTAGCAGGCGTTATATTGTGTCTTTGTGTTATCAAAATAAATTATTGCACGAATAAAGTAGGTTATTATAAAACATTTACAATTTAATATATATAGCGGAAATAACAGCGACGTATCTTAAAGCCTCTAGTTAGCCACTCTCAACTGAAGATCTCTCGTCAGTCAAAACTCAGCAAACAACAAAGGACGTTTTGTCTGAAGGCCTGGTGGAAAGCATTTATAAGAACCGTTAAACATAACGATGAGTGATACCAGAAAACTTCCGTGCTAAATCTAAGTGTTTATTGAATGTAATTAGCCCACAAGCGTCTGGAGCTATTAGATTTAACACAGGAAAGCTAATCCCACAGTCCTTTAATCCGTGAATAGATATAGTCAGCATATTAAACTAGTTTTTTCTCCCTATTTTCCGGCTTTTTATATGTAATTGGTACCCGGATGTGACTTAACATTTTTTTTAAAATCTTAATAGTGTATTGAAAAAAAAAAAAAAAAACATTTGTCTTTGGTAGTTAAAAACTCAACTTCATTGTCCTCGATAAAACGATCAATGTAAATCCAATTCTATATTTAATGACACCGAAAACAATCGGAAATTGTTAACTTTTTTTGTGATGTGTCAATACTGACACCGACATCGCTCTCTAATAATACCAGGCTGACCTTCAGTGTCGTGTTTTTTATTTGAGTTTAACGCAGTCCTTCGTGATCCTTCACTCATATAACGGCGTGCCTGCCTGATGACTAGACAGGACAATCCTTCACTCATATAACGGCGTGCCTACCTGATGACGAGACAGGACGATCCTTATAACGGCGTGACTGCCTGATTACGGGACAGGAGGATCATTCACTATAAAACGGCGTGCCTACCTGATGACGAGACAGGACAATCCTTCCTCATATAACGGCGTGCCTACCTGACGACGAGACAGGCCGATCCTTCACTATATAACGGCGTGCCTGCCTGATGACGAGACAGGACAATCCTTCACTCATATAACGGCGTGCCTACCTGATGACGAGACAGGACGATCCTGCGCTTATATAACGGCGTGCCTGCCTGATTACGGGACAGGAGGATCCTTCGCTATATAACGGCGTGCCTGCCTGATGACGAGACAGGACAAACCGTCACTCATATAACGGCGTGCCTACCTGATGACGAGACAGGACAATCCTTCACTCCTATAACGGCGTGCCTACCTGATGACGAGACAGGACGATCATGCACCCATATAACGGCGTGCCTGCCTGATTACGGGACAGGAGGATCCTTCACTATATAACGCCGTGCCTGCCTGATGACGAGACAGGACAATCCTTCACTCATATAGCGGCGTGCCTGTCTGATGACGTGGCAGGACGATGCTTCACTCAAATAACGGCGTGCCTGTCTGATGACGGGGCAGGACAATCCTTCACTCATATAACGGCGTGCCTGTCTGATGACGGAGCAGGACGATCCTTCACTCATATCACGCGTGCCTGTCTGATGACGAAACAGGGCGATCCTTCACTCATATAACGCGTGCCTGCCTGATGAGGAAACAGGGCGATCCTTCACTCATTTCATGGCGTGCCTGCCTGATTACGGGGCAGGACACTCCTTCACTCATATAACGGCGTGCATGCATGATGACGATACATGGCGATCCTTCACTATATAACGGCGTGTCTGCCTGATGACCAGACCGGACGATGCCTCGCCCATATAATGACGTGCCTGTCTGTTGACGAGACAGGACGATGCTTCACAATATAACGGCGTGCTTGCCTGATTCCGAAACAGGATGATACTTCACTGTATAACGGCGTGCCTGTCTGATGACGAAACAGGACGACCCTTCATTATATAACGGCGTGCCTGCCTGAGGACGAAACAGGACGATCCTTCACTCACATAAAGGAGTGCCTGCCTGATGACGCGACAGGCCGATCCTTCACTCATATAACGGCGTGCCTGCCTGATGACGAGACAGGACGATCCTTCACTCATATAAAGGCGTGCCTGCCTGATGACGCGACAGGACGACCCTTCACTTATATAACGGCGTACCTGCCTGGTGATGAGACAGGACAAACACAAGATGCAATACAAAGACATCAAAATCAGATTGACTTCATGTTGCCCTTAATCTTTAAGAGCAACAGGTCAACAGGAAGCTTGCTCCCACCCACCGCCAGGACAGTCATCAATGGCAGAATGGATTCGATCAGCGATTGTTTTATCTCCCACTTCATTTGAAAACCAGTCGATAGAAGAGCCATTCCAATTGACTTTCCAGAAAATAACGACAGCCTTCAAATTGCCGACTAACAACAACAATGTTATGAAAAGCGAAATAGTTAAAATGAATATAAGATGAGAAGCGATTGAAAAATATTTTTAAAATTTGGAAAGCTTTGATATCTCAATTAAAAACTTTAACAATATAGTTTTCTGAGAATATGGTCTCAAGTGCCGGTAAAAAAAAAACCCACACAAGCGGTATAACATTTATATGCAAGTTTATATATCAATGTAATCAGAATAACAGTCTGGGAATAATACAACATCAAAATCAAATACTAATATTGAAATATCCGATATTTGAAAAATGAGGAACTTTATAAAATACGCTGATATAACAAACGATTATACATATTGGAGAATACGTTTTAATATGGCTCCGGGTAGAACTATGACATTTACTCAATGTCTCGCAATACAATATTCTCTGCATCTGAGAGTTTACCCATGTGTTATTTTCAATGGACAATCTACAGCTCCACCAATCCTTCCACAATAGTCCAAAATCCTAGATGAATCGATAGACGCAGCATTATAGGCTAGACTCGCCATCGAGCAAGCGGCCTCTGTGCGTTCAACAAGCATTACCATATCAAAGAGTGAACAAGAATCGATCACCAATGTCTTTGTATTGCTGCGAGATCGCCGATCGCAATTCTATTTACTCAATGTACAGGTTTTCCAATCCAGTTGTTTGTACAGGCTGTATTATCAAATGACAGGACTTGGTGAGCAGACGGTTTGTTCCTGTTTGTCAGACAATACTGGCTAGTAACAGTGAATACCCACAGATAGACACGTTTGATATAATAAAGATCCTCATCAACAAGTAGGCCACACCCATATAGATAGCTGAATTCATCATTCTCAATGATGTGGCACATTAAACGGCCCCCTAGTTGACACAATGATAATATAGCCCATTCCTATCCAAACCCAGTCATATGGATAAGAAATGACATTGAACGATCGAAACGTAACATGTTTTCTTAAACATTTCACAAAATATGCCTCACGTTCACACAAACTTAAGCACCCAAGATTCACACAAATTGCCTTCTCGACCTCTACACCGAGTTATCTTTGGCAATGTTCTCAATTCCATGTTTATTCCATAAAGCGTGTGTCTCACATTGCCACGTAACATTGACACGCATGGTGTTCTGAAATGCACAAAAGCTGGTATACTTAGCACTAAATAACCACACATACCTTGCTGTGACAGAGTAGCACCATGGCCAAACCATTCTTCCAGGAATCCTGGTTGCATAAATCCTTCATGCCAAAGACTAATCACTACACCAAATCCAGTTGAATTTTAATGTTAGCTTTGTTGTCCGATAAAGAAGTCACGTCATCTTTCCACCCTTCTGCTACATTATTTACACGACATCGTTCCATGTCTTTGCACAGTTCCTGTTCTACATTAGACACGTCCGTGGGGACCGGTGGCGGCGACTTATCATCTGGCGGGTTAGAACCACCGGGATTACTCTCCCCACTGTCTCTGCCTAATCTTGGCACCGGGCCCAATAAAGCAGTGGGGACTTGCAAAAATTGACCAGAAGATGGTACAGCACTCGTACTTGATTTAGGCCGATTGCTGTCTTCACTACCCTGATCCCCATCCATGCTAACAGGTCCTGTGTGCTCTCTCAAGGAGAGATAAGAGGCGAAGGCTTGTAGACCGTGCTGGCCTCTGTCATATGTTGGGTCGCTTATCACAGAGACAGAACGCGGCCTCCTCAGAATGACCGCGTATGTGTGGAGACTATTGCGCTGTTTTCTCTCTTCGCTATGACTGTCAGGATGGATTCGAGTCTTCAATAAGTTTTGGAAGGCTAGCCTAAAATTGCGACTGAATACTGCATATAATAATGGATCAAGAGCGGAAGGAAGTAGCGATAACCAAGTGGTGGTTGTGACAGCTAGATTGGTAGCGTTATTACTTCTGATATTGTCACTAAGAGAGAGTTGAGTATTCAATCCCATAAAGGGAATAGCGGCTAGGACGAAGAGGAGTAGCACACTGACAAGTCGTGCAATCGCCTTAACTTGTCTTCCATACGCGGACGAGTTGGTTTCATGGCCACCATCTTCCAGAGTGTTGTTGTTGAAATACTCTGAGTAGGGATCGACAAAGCTTTTTGTGGCACTGGGGAAGCTTAACATAGACAGCCGTTTGATGGGTGCCATGAAAGCGTATGCCACTGGACCACTAGCATTCACGCCGTTCGCATTATGACAGTCACTAGACCCTTGTATCGATTTGCCGCTAGCATCTTTGATCTTATTTGCGTGTTCACGCGCAACTATTATGATTCTAAAGTAACAGAAAACCATTATTGCTAAGGGCAGGATAGAAGTAATGATCAACATGACCACCGTATATTCACGATTACTCTCCCAACGAATAAAGCAAGAAAATCTGTCTTTTTGGTAGACTATACCATTCCAGCCGAGTAAAGGGGGTAGGCTGACAGCAATAGCAACCCCCCAGATTAGAGTCAATGTGATAGAGGCGTATCTGCGTAGAGAGCAGGACGTGTACCACAGACAATGGATTATAGCGTAGTAACGATCGAGACTAATCACAGCTGACGTGAAGGAGGCACTGGTCATAAATACGCTCGACACAAACCCAACTCCTCGACAGGCACTCTGAAATAATAGAAAAAAAATGACACTACAATTATATAAATTGTTTTGAAAAACAAATTATTCATAAATACACCGAGTGAGTAAACAAATCTAAACACTATCTCTCGCTAAAATACCCCCCCCCCCCCCCCCTCCCCCTCGGTAAACAATGACTAATGTATTTTTAACACTTTGATTTACAGACTTATTTAACACTAGAAATGAGTGATAATGTTTGACAACAGTTTACAGACATTTCTCTAGCGAAATAATAAATCTGACAAGAGTTTACAGACATTTCTGTAGTGATAGCTTAAAGTTTGATAAAAGTTTACATACATTTCTGTAGCGACAGACTAAAGTTTGGCAAGAGTTTACATACATTTCTG
The DNA here is from genome assembly GCA_030265115.1 of Mopalia vespertina. Taxonomy (NCBI): domain Eukaryota; kingdom Metazoa; phylum Mollusca; class Polyplacophora; order Chitonida; family Mopaliidae; genus Mopalia; species Mopalia vespertina. The sequence goes on from JAQQZZ010077338.1 coordinate 10,614, forward strand.
TAGCGACAGATTAAAGTTTGGCAAGAGTTTACAGATATTTCTGAAGCAAAAGATTAAAATTCGGAAATTGTTTAAAGACATGTCTGTAGCGATAGCTTAAAGTTTGGCAAGAGTTCACAGACATTTCTGTAGCGATGGATTAAAATTCGGAAAGAATTTAAAGACATTTCTGTACCGATAGCTTAAAGTTTGGCAAGAGTTCACAGACATTTCTGTAGCGATAGATTAAAATTTGGCAAGAGTTTACATACATTTCTGTATCGATAGATTAACGTTTGACAAGAGTTTACATACATTTCTGTAGTGATAGATTGGAAGTTAATAAGAGTTTACAGCCATTTCTGTATCGATAAATTAACGTTTGACAAGAGTTTACAGACATTTCTGTAGTGATAGATTGGAAGTTAATAAGAGTTTACAGACATTTCTGTAGTGATAGATTGGAAGTTAATAAGAGTTTACAGACATTTCTGTAGTGATAGATTATATGTTGACAAGAGTTTACAGACATTTCTGTAGCGAAAGACTGAAGCTTGGTAGGCTACAGCGCAGATCAATTTATCGCTAAAACGTCTAAAAACATTGCTCTCAGTGTCATTAGATAAAATCCCCACCGGGTTCTATTTATATCAAAAAGTATGTTAGTTGTCAAACGAACTGGGAATCTATTATAGACGTGTTTAGTATTGACACGTTTAGCGAAAGGGCCATTTCAATAAGCTGTTGTCGGCGAGCAATTGTATAAATCTTTGCAAATTTTGTGTTTAATCAGAAAATAAAACTGACAGTATTCAATCTATAGTTGGGATTGTGTACAAAGACTGTAATTTAGTTGGAGATTAAGTGGATAAAGATGTCAATAATTCTCCTCGCATTCTGCTTCCGATCAATAATCTATTTCTGGACAATGCTATTTCTTTGACGAGATTTCCTGAGAACACAGAAAATGAAAGGGAGGTAACTTTTACCAGAATTGTGGTGGAGATGTACGCGTCCAACCGTGTCTCCAATTTCTATCCCTTTAGCTGTATGTAGCCACAAGTATTGGGTGCGAGAGTGGCCACGTAGCAAAACAGAAATAACTCCAACTTGAATATATAAGCCTACTTGCATGTGTTCCCGATTAATATTATTACGAACACATAAACAGCGATTTTAGGATAAAATCCGTGACCACATTATGCTAATTTCCAGTCAGACGTCTGAAAAAATTAAAATTGCAACAATTAGTTGTTTCCATCTGCGAGGAAAATCCATTTCCTACTTAGCTATGACAATTAACGGTTAAATCCACCTGACTTACTTTCCCTGTCATATGTGTTAAATACAATATGAAGCCAGGTGTATATTAATTATAAAACGACTGGACTATGGCAATCCGTTTTATCTCTTCTACGTTTATTCTACATATTTCGAATTTTGCTTATATTTTACTTATGCACAACCTTTTTCACATATGTGAATTTTTTTTTACTTATGCTAAAAAGATTTTCACTTATGTGGAAAACAATTTCACATATATAAAATAAAAAATTATTTTACATATGTAGGCCTAGAATTCTTTTCAACATATGTGAAATTCTTTTTCACAAAAGTAAAATAAACCACAAAAACCTAACTATTTCACATATGTGAAAAAGAATTTAACTTATGTAAAATAAACCTTTTTTAACATATGTACAAAAGAGTTGCACTTGTCAAAAGTTTTGAGAAACGATTACTCCCCACAGCAAGGGACTGTATCCAACCTTCGTTTGTGCTCCTATCGTCTTGTGTAGACGTAAAGACGATAGGAGTATATTCCACTGACAGGCTAAGCGAGAGCACATTGTGTGCAAGTTTAGCCTCAGCAGGGCACACTCCCAAGTAGAGACAGTTGATCAGGAAATGGTCGTAGTAATGCTCACTACGGAATCGGTCGCAACTGTAGGTATATTGAGGACATGTAGTTTCCCTGATTTATTCTTCGCCAGAAAATAGCAAACGCTTTGCAAAACGCAGAGGGTGGATGTGTTTCTGAGCAGATTGTAGTTTTGGAGCAAATAAATTGCCGCTAAATCGAGGCTGTGAGGGAGAAGTCTGTAATTGATGTCTGGAATGCTTTTATTTCACATATCTTCAAAAGAGTTCTAATCACCTTTTTATTTTACACAAGTGAAAAAGATTTCCACGTATGTAAAACAAACGTTTATTTTACATATGTCGAATTCTTTTTTTTTTTTCTCACATTTTTCACATTTGAACTTCTTCTATATGCAACATAAATATTTATTTTACATATGTGAAATTTTTGTCACATATGAGGAATTTTTGTTCACATATGTGAAATAAAGTCATTTATTTTACATATGTGAGAAAGAATTTCCCATATGTAAAAAAGAATTTCATATATGTGAAAAAGAATTCAACATATGTATAATAAAGATAGAAGTGGTAAATAGGCTTCCCATACTGGACACCGTGCAAACCAATCCTTGTTTTACTATGCTTATTTGGAATGGCAGATCGTAAATAATTTCTATGTATATGTCCATATGATCTTTCTAGCTGTTTTATATACTTATATATATAATCAAGATATAAACAGAAACGAGAAGTAAGAATCCATGCAGTATTTTCTTACATTCAAGGTTTAAAGGTTTAAATCTTTTTGATATCTGGGTGAATTTAGATTGGAATGTAGACTTGTTACCGGTATATTATTGATATCTGGGTGAATTTAGATTGGAATGTAGACTTGTTACCGCTATATTATTGCTATCTGGGTGAATTTAGATTGAAATGTAGACTTGTTACCGGTATATTATTGATATCTGTGTGAAGTTAGATTGAAATGTAGACTTGTTGCCGGTATATTATTGATATCTGGGTGAATTTAGATTGAAATGTAGACTTGTTACCGGTATATTATTGATATCTGGGTGAATTAAGATTGAAATATAGACTTTTTACCGGTATATTATTGCTATCTGGGGGAATTTAGATTGAAATGTAGACTCGTTACCGGTATAATATTGATATCTAGGTGAATTTAGATTGAAATATAGACTTGTTACCGGTATATTATTGCTATCTGGGTGAATTTATATTGAAATGTAGACTTGTTACCGGTATATTATTGATATCTGGGTGAATTTAGATTGAAATGTAGACTTGTTACCGGTATAATATTGATATCTAGGTGAATTTAGATTGAAATGTAGACTTGTTACTGCTATATTATTGCTTAACCAACAATGACACTGGGGACGGGCGAGAAGCCTGGATGAATTACTCTTACTTTAATTACCAAATATAGCTCCACTAGGATTCCGAACATTGGTTCGTGTCAACAAGGAATATTAATATTAGCATTACAGAGCATGCTATTTTGTAACCATCAAGTACGATCTAGCTTCAACGCAGACTGCCACCCTGGGATAAACCCGCCCCATCACGTTCTTCTTTTAATGATTTTTTTAAATTCGATTGATTTGTTTATTAGCTAGATCAAAATAAAATAGTATGATAAACCAATTTTATATTTCTAAGAAGTAATATATCACACATGCACAAGGATGTCGATCAAAATGAAGTCGTTGAGTTATCTCATGTTCTAGATAAACTCCCAAAGACAAATTTCTAAATAGATCTTAATCTCGAGTTGTTATTGGTAACCTACAGACATCTCGATAAGGTAATGACCATTTACAGGGTAGATCAAGTAAAGATAAATATGTAACAAACAAAATATTCGGTATGGGTTAGGTCAACCTACAAACTGGTATTTCAGGCATATAGAAATTAACCAATGAATATATGCGCTTAACAGGATGAGTGTTACAAGCTACCTGATACAGAGGGGAGTTTCGCCTTAGCCATTGGGTTCTTTAATTATGTGTAATATGAAAGTAGACTGGCCCGAAAGTTCCCTTGTGTCACTCTCGGACGAGTCTACTTTCAAATTGAGGCGGTCACAACTGTCTGCTGTTTGGTCTATTATGCATTACTAGTGTGTATTTATCCCGATGTCTTGAAAAATTTGTTCGGATTACCATAAAAGACGATGCAAACGAAAGCAGATACGCTATTGATTACTGTGGGGGTTGTATTTTGGAAATATATGTGATTTCAAGGACACAGGAGCTGCAAATAGACTTGTGAGTACCAAATTATTGGTAGCACCGTCATAACCGAGATTTGCCGTTAGGCTATATATGCATATGAATTCTCGGTTATATCAGGACTAGGTATAACCATATTCACACAAGGTGCATTTAACTAATTTAATAGCCCCTATAGTTTAGCGCTAAAACGCCCACTTGTCATTTCAGTTTCCTCTCATCTGTATGTCAGATATGTTGTCCAGTCTGTTCATTGTACCGAACTGTGTTTTCATACCCTGTCAATCGTTTACATTGAGCAACCGAATCCCATCATATATGTTGTTCCTTTTCAATTCTGCCTATGTGTATAAGACAACATCTTAGTTGCCCTGTATACATATCTGCAGAAGTAAATTGGACAAGCTAGAACACTCATGCAAACAACAACAACAAAAAACTAGTTCATCATCATGACCTGGGGATGAAGGGGAGGGGTTATGCGAGATTATGGAGGTTTGGCCTCATGAGGGCGAGAATATAAATGGAAGCAGCCATAGAAGACGACCGCACAATTTACAGTAATTTACAGAATATGTCTACAAAACAAGGCCCTGATTTATGTCCAAGCCTTCCACCTCACGGGAACGCAGAAGTCTAGCCTCAATCGTAGTCTCGCGAGAGCGTTAATGGTGCACTAGACTAAAGCAACTCTCGTACGCTATGCCAGGCCATCGCGCATTAATTTCCGGCAATATTTGGGCGACGTATGCCACAGGCCAGCAAATAAAAGAAGCGCAAAACAAGATGGCCCGGGTGTATCTTAGACCCAATGTCTCGACGTAGGAAGTAGTAAGTAGTCTAGCCTATATGGCCACCCCAATAGTAGCCCCCTCTTGTCAAAACCATGTACACGTATCGCCAGTAACGGTTTTACTTATAGGATTCTTGTTAAGAGAAACATACCGGGTGTTTGGAATTATTGTGTTGTAATAAAATGTTTGTAGAGTTTTATCGATACATAATATAGAGGAGTGTATTATAATTCGCTGAGCCGGAGCAGTTGTTTTTATCAAGGGGGTAATAAATAAGTTACATGTATATAGAGTATGGCTGAGCAGCCGATATCGTTCTCACAATTATTGATTTCATCAAAGAATTTGGCCACGTGATATAATGCAAAAAATACTAAAATAAAAGATACTAAATTTACACCATTGAAGTGTCCTGTTTTACACTGTGTTCTGGCTGAACATATTTTGTCTTCGATGGACCTTTTGCACATAATATAATATGATTACTTGATGTGCATCAATTGTGGGATTGGAAGTTCAGTGATTGAAGGGAAGTTCGGTGTTTGAAGGGAAGTTCAGGGATTGAAGGGAAGTTCGGTGCTTGAAGGGAAGTTTGGGGATGGAAGGAGAGTTCGGGGATTGGAGGGAAGTTCGGGGATTGAAGGGAAGTTCGGTGTTTGAAGGGAAGTTCGGGCATTGAAGGTAAGTAAGGTGATTGAAGGGAATTTCGGTGTTTGAAGGGAAGTTCGGGGATTGAAGGGAAGTTGGAGGATTGAAGGGAAGAACGGTGATTAAAGGAAAGTTCGGGGATTGAAGGGAAGTTCGGTGTTTGAAGGGAAGTTCGGGGATTGAAAGTAAGTAAGGTGATTGAAGGGAAGTTCGGTGATTGAAGGTAAGTAAAGTGATTGAAGGGAAGTTCGGCGATTGAAAGGAAGTACGGTAATTGAAGGGAAGCTCTGTGATTGAAGGGAAGTAAGGTGATTGAAGGGAAGTTCGGTGTTTGAAGAGAAGTACGGGGGTTGAAGGGAAGTTCGGTGATTTAAGGGAAGTTCGGTGTTTGAAGGGAAGTTCGGGGATTGAAGGTGGGTAAGGTGATTGAAGGGAAGTTCGGTGTTTGAAGAGAAGTACGGGGGTTGAAGGGAAGTTCGGTGATTGAAGGGAAGTTCGGTGTTTGAAGGGAAGTTCGGGGATTGAAGGTGGGTAAGGTGATTGAAGAGAAGTTCGGGGATTGAAGGTAAGTAAGGTGATTGAAGGGAAGTTCGGTGATTGAAAGGAAGTACGGCGATTGAAGGGAAGTTCTGGGATTGAAGGGAAGTAAGGTGATTGAAGGGAAGCTCGGTGTTTGAAGGGAAATACGGGGATTGAAGGGTAGTTTGGGGATTGAAGGGAAGTTCGGTGTTTGAAGGGAAGTTCGGAGATTGAAGGGAAGTTCGGGGATTGAAGGGAAGTTCGGGGATTGAAGGGAAGTAAGGTGGTTGAAGGGAAGTTCGGGGATTGAAGGTAAGTTCGGTGATTGAAGGGAAGTTCCGTGTTTGAAGGGAAGTTCGTTGATTCAAGGGAATTTCGGTGTTTGAAGGGAAGTTCGGTGATTGAAGGGAAGTTCGGGGATTGAAGAGAATTTTGGGGGTTGAAGGTAAGTAAGGTGATTGAAGGGAAGTTGGGGGATTGAAGGGAAGTACGGTGATTAAAGAGAAGTTCGGGGATTGGAGGGAAGTTCGGGAATTGAATGGAAGTTCGGGGATTGAAGGGAAGTTCGGGGATAGAAGGGAAGTTCGGTGATTGAAGGGAAGTTCGGGGATTGAAGGGAAGTTTGGTGATTGAAGGGAAGTTCGGGGATTGAAGGGAAGTTCGGTGATTGAAGGGAAGTTCGGTGTTTGAAGGGAAGTTCGGTGATTGAAGGGAAGTTCGGTGTTTGAAGGGAAGTACGGAGATTGATGGGAAGTTCATGGATTGAAGGGAAGTTTGAGGATTGAAGGGACGTTCAGTGATTGAAGGGAATTTCGATGATTGAAGGGAAGTTTGGAATAGCATTCACAGAGCTAACTGTGAGCTTGACGTGGTTTTGTCACAAATATACTTGTTGAAGAGACTGTTTTTCACCCTGAACATGATCTGAAACGATATACATTAAATAGGCGATACCTGATCGGCCTAAAATGTAAGAATCAAAAGACAAACGGAAAGATAAATGTCATATTAACAAAATGCTATAGCCTGTTTAAAGACGGGAGCACATACTTGGTCTCATATAGATGTAATTGTATGGGTGACTCTATAAATATTTTGTTATATTTTCATTTCATTTATATACCATATGATCATATCTTTAGTCGTTACATCCAAATGACCATTCAGGGCCCCGAACAATTGTCATCAAAGCTATTCGATTTGTCTTTTTTTATATTAACCTATCCCCGTGATTCTTGTTCAGAAGTAGAGTACGTGGCATACATTGAACATTACCTTCACCTCAAATGCACTAATAAATAGTTCGCTGTGGTAAATGTATACGCTCCGTAATAATAGCCTCAGGTAAACAGGCTACCAAGCAATTATTCTATGAAATTATTCCTCAGATCTAGGGGTACTATAATAGAGCAAAACATTCCGGAGTTCACATTTTGATTACATTTATCAATGTATTATATAAAGATAAAACACACTGCCTCTTAGTACTTCTAAGGTAATTATCTCTTAGTTTTGGAAATAATCTAATAATTTAGATGTTTATATTAGAACGATAATTAGGAGCGCTCTATCTTCCTTACGATCGAATGCGCATATGTAAAATTACTATCGAGACCAGTGTTGATCCTTGATATTTACACTAATGCAGAAGAACAAAGACGTAGACCTATCGGGAACATCTTTGATGTGTGTTTCCATTACTGGGTAGATGCTTACATGTGTCATTTACTAAACCTGGATGACAAAGCCCAGTCGGATGTATTGAGTTTTCTATAATTTAGTAGACATAGGTGTGCTGTAGGTTTTTATAATTATGTATTGGAATTTATCAAATATCGCGCGTACACAGTCCATACAATCGTAAGAACTAGTTATTATAAGGCAATTATGATCATGCAGAATTTATGTCATCCAGACAGCAGCATGGTGGCCCAATGGATGGGGAACCACACTACCAACATAACTGTAAACAACCAATGACAAAGCAGGAAAGGGCTTTACAATCATACTGGGACATTAACACTGTTTGAGACAACAAACCCGGATTCTATGACATCGGATGTGCACAAAGATACATGTGTAGACTACCAGGGATAAAATCTGATCAATTCTTTGTAGAAGGAAGGAAAGTCAGACCTTTTCACATTTAACAGTCACATAATCAGTTTGGTTCAAGACAACATTTAGTCACGCTACGATGTATTATTGTAGTTAGGTTTGAAAAGTGATAGAGAATATTTCCATTGCACTCATATATTAATTTGAATAAATGTGACAGTTAAGAATATCAATCCACATGGTAACAATATAAACAGCGGTCATACACTCAAATTGATGCAGACAAGCATATAGAAAATAGTATTATGAGTAAGCGTATAGAACAAAATTGACATGTTATTTTCAAAAGGTCATCTGGTTGAAACATTCTATACTTCACTGTAGTGGTAAAACATGTATAACTGGAGCCTCTTATCACACGGCTTCACCTGCCGTCAACTCTTTTCACACATCCTATTAACGCAACTTTTTCCGAGTTACAATTACTGCCAAGATTTGTATCACTCCAAATTGCCTGACTCGTCCACAAATCAATCAAGCGGGATCTCATATTGACTGACACACCCACAAAATCAATCATGCGAGATCTCCATTGACTGACACACCCTTAAAATCCACCATGCGAGATCTCCTATTGACTGACACACCCACAAAATCAATCATGCGAGATCTCCATTGACTGACACGCCCATAAAATCAATCATGCTGGATATGATATTGACTGACACACCCGCAAAACTGATTTGATCACACGCGATCACCTATTGACTGACACAGCCATGAAAGAGGTTTGATCATGCGGGATCTCCTATTGACTGACACACCGACAAAATCAATCATGCGAGATCACCATTGACTGACACGCCCATAAAACTGATTTGATCACACGCGATCACCTATTGACTGACACAACCATGAAAGAGGGTTGATCATGCGGGATCACCCATTGACTGACATGCCCATAAACCAATCTGATCATGCGGGATCTTCTATTGACTGACACACCCATTAAACCAAACTGATCATGCGGAATCTTCTATTGACTGACACATCCATTAAACCAAACTGATCATGCGGAATCTCCTATTGACTGACACACTCAACCTTCTATAACCCAAATCATATTAACCTTCTATAACACAGATCATATCAACCTTCTATAACCCAGATTAGATCAACCTTCTATAACCCAGATCATATCAACCTTCTATAACCCAGATTAGATCAACCTTCTTTAACCCAGATTAGATCAACCTTCTATAACCCAGATCATATCAACCTTCTATAACCCAGATCATATCAACCTTCTATAACCCAGATTAGATCAACCTTCTATAACCCAGATCATATCAACCTTCTATAACCCA
>JAQQZZ010077349.1:2149-20101 GCA_030265115.1 Mopalia vespertina
GTCCGTTCTCCCTAACAAGGACAGTGCAGCCTGTTTGGTCCGTTCTCCCTAACAAGGACAGTGCAGCCTGTTTGGTCTGTTCTCCCTAACAAGGACAGTGCAGCCTGTTTGGTCTGTTCTCCCTAACAAGGACAGTGCAGCCTGTTTGGTCCGTTCTCCCTATCAAGGACAGTGCAGCACAGTTCTACTTAACTGATCTTGGCCTAAACTTAATCAGTCCAAGGATTCTAAAAACTGCTGATAATGGTCTTTTTATCAAACCCCTTCATGTCATCTTCATCTGTTTTAATGAGTAATTTAAAGACCAGTGGTTGTCCAGGGCAACGATACCTGCATGTTTACGGTGCTTAAGAATGTTTTAATTTTATGAAGAATGAATTCCCAAAGTGGCTTTAACTTTCTTGATGACTGAAAATGTGGCATAGGAAGATTAACTTTTCAACATTATGAAAACACTTCACATTGTTGTGTTTGTGACAATTATTGTTAGAATACACCACAATCATATAAGTGAAATACCCTTAAGTATGGTGTAAAACATCAATCAATCAATCCATTTGTGTTCTATGATGTTTTGTGGGGTAACATGGAAACCACTGTAAAGTTTGTACTAACCAGATGTGTTTTATGAATTGGCTTATCAAACTTATTCCTGCTGTGTAAATATTTAGTGTCATTACTGCAATGTTCTACTAGATATGATCTGTATTAGTTTATTAATTGTGATTAATTAATTATTTGCAGCTGTTATAGCCATTTTATTTGTAGTTAAAACCAGCATGTAACACTTCAAATTAATGAGGGATTGTTCACCTAAAATTGGGTGCCATACAAAATGTATGTACAAATCTCGTATACTGAGATAAAGAGCACCAGAAAATAGCCCAATATTACAAACACTGAAGCAAATTTAAATTACTGTATTACACATCTGCATTAAGAAAGATTTGACCACAATTATTCAATATTTTAACATTTCCCAGACTGATTTATTTCATATTTTGAAACCCTTATTAATGTCACCGGATGTATGGCACAGATTTTATGATCAGATGGTGGGCTGTTAAATGATATACTGGAAAAATGGTCAATTAATGGCTATTTGAGGTTGTAATCTTTTCATACAGCTTTAGACTGGGGCTTGTGGGTGGTTCCTTGGTGCTAACAGCTCATTTAGTGTTGCGGCTGACAGTGTGGATTTTGTACACATCATCTTGTACATACATGTATCTTGTAATTGTTTTTTTATGTTGAGGGGGATTTACATGTATATAAGCTATTGGACAGGCAGAACTGAAATCAGAGCTACATAAACTCAAAAACAAACGAATTCAATTTGAATTAGTTTATTGCATGATGAAGCTTTAAGGGTGATTAAGCTTTAAGGATGAAAAACTAAATTTTTGTGTTTCATTTTAACAAAAATTGTTTTATTATAAAGAAATTAAAAACTAATATTGGATGCACAAAGAAAACTGTATTTTGCAATTATATTGTGCATTGAATCTAAAATAACTTTTTAATATTAGTTACAAAAGATGATAAAACACAATCAAAGTGTGATTTCAGGACTGTGTGTTGTTAATGAACACAATTGTAGATATAAGATAAACAGATAATAGTGCGTGTTATACTAGAGTCACTCTCCCGGAACTGACATTTTTCCTACACCACAGAATCTCAAGTAGACAAAGAAGCTTTACAGAGTTGCCAAACAAGTATAATGTGTATTTTGTATTACTCATGTCAGATGAAAGCCGACAACTTCCCGGTTAAAGGCAGCTAGGCAGGTCGATAGAGGGGCAAGAGCATTTGCCTGTAGTTAAAGACAGGCCCAGTTTACTGCCTGCATATGGAGTCCACTGCTTTTTTTTTGTTTTGCCTGAGATACGCGTTGACAAATGCATAGTGCTGGCACAGCTCCAAAGGCACAAGCTAGGTTTGCAAAACGCATGGATTTTTTTGTTGTGTTTAAGTGACTTCTAGCTTCATATTTCGAGGCAGTTTGTTAGCTCTGTCGTGTGTCATAGAGTTGTCAATAATGAGTGGAAGGAATTTGTGATTGAAGGACTCCAATTATATAGAATTTCTGGCCCAATTTGTCAAATAGATTCTGGCATTTATGTGGTTGCCATTTGCCCTTTGTGTTAATAAGTGGCAAGACCTCGCAGTGTGATGTAGAACAAAACAGAATTTTGTACAGTTTTTGTGATCAGCAGATTGGCCACAACACGAAGTATCTCGTGTATTTTTGTCATGCTGAATGCATGGAGGGAAGATTTCTGATCTGAATGGGGAAAAGACTTCTAACAGTGACTGAATGTATTCCTTCTGCAAACACATGGAGTAAAATTCAATGGAGGCGTCAAAGGTTTCAGGTGTCATGTGACAGCTGTTTACTGTGGCATTAATTGTGGAGTAGCTGATTTAATATCAAACCCTTGTCGCAATATTAATGAAATTTTCCTGGTATTGTCTTCACAACAGGATGGCCATACAGAGCTGGTTTGTTGTTCACAGGAAATTAAATTAGTCATAAAAACTTACTGACAAGATTACATTTTGCAGATTTTCCTGTTGTGCTGTCAATAGGCTAAGGCTGGAATCATAAACTTGACAAATTTTTAACCATGCTTTTCTACATGTGATTAGTTCCAGTTAACAAAGTGCTAGAGTAGTACAAGAGATTACTCATGTATTCAGTTGAATATGGTTCATGTGTATCATTCAGCATGCATCCAAACTTAGATTTCGAATGTGAATTTTGCAAACTATAATTTAAATGATTTCGTGTGATTTTAAGTAAATGTGTAAGGGTACTGTATGAAGTCTACATATATGTATACACCTATTGACAGTGTCCAAATGCAGCAGACTGTGTGATTCAAAGTTATTCAGTTTAAAAACATTCTGACCCCCCCCCCCCCATTTCTGAACTTGTCTCTAAATCTGATCGATGTGATTGGACATGGCCCTTTGCTGACAGATCAGAACACCTATTTAAGCACCACAATCAGCTGTTTACCTTGTAAGTCTATTTAGACTGTCTGATTCACCCCAGTTACTTTGGAATGTGTCCCCCAGTCAGCAGATGTTATCTCTGTGGGCAGTTTGTATGAGAGCCAATACCTCACTCCTGTGCTGTCTAGACATCGGGCAGCCCCACTAGCTTCTGTCACTTTGTGTTACTTGTCGCGCTTACTGGCTCATTCTGGTCTTTTCTGCTTCATGGACAACAAGAAATTATAAATCGAATGAACATAGTTCTTATGATGAAATGTATTATTGAGGAAACTGTCACATGTTTTTTCTTGTTGGGAATTTAAACTCGAAGGATTTACCTCCCGGATGACAGCGTTACATCAAAATGGGGGTAAGTTTAACATGGACAAGGGTCATGCACAGAGCTACAGATAACACACAGTAGTTTTATTCCAATTAAACAGTGTTTACATTTGAATATTATTAAGCTATGATAAAGACATTCATACTGATCCATTTATAGTACATGTACATGCCGTGATACAAATTCAGGGATTGAAATGTACAGGATATGTTGTGTTTCTGACAATGTTTTGTTCATGAAGTAAGGATTGAGATAAAGGCAGGTCATAGATGACTACCCAGCAAAATCAGACAATAACCAACTAATATTGATATTTCTATATTTAACAAGAACAACTAATATTGATATTTCTATATTTAACAAGAACAAGTAATATTGATATTTCTATATTTAACAAGAACAACTGATATATATTTTAAAATAACTGATCAAAATATATTCCCCTTATATCAAACACTGACTAGAGAATTGTGAAATTTAAAATTGTGTTAAATACATGTAAATTGCAGGAAACACCTGTAAACAAAAAAATGTCTTGCAAAATACATGTATTTTGTACATTTTGTACATTTGTACATTGTACACTTGCATTAATAATGTTGAAAATGAAGCTATCGTTTTTGTAATAAGACTACATTTACATACACGGTTCTTGTGTTGGCTCCTGGTACAAAAAGCACCTGTGTTTAAATAGTCGTTATACATGTACATGTACCTGTTATCTGTGCAATCTGTAAACCTGTACAATACAAATAAACCCCATAGATGTATTGTGTAGGCATTGGGGAGATAATACACTATGTCAACAACTTTGTTTACTTAAACATCTAAGCTTTGAAAGGTATTAAATTTCTGATTACTTAATGGTAATAGCTACTACAGGATGTCAAATTCAATATAATATTTTAATCTACATACTTATTATGAAGCACTATTTAGTGAGTGATTGGTTATCTGTTTAGTGTATCGCAGATTAAACCTTGATCTCAATGTACAAGTATGTACATGTATGACATTTTATAGCTACAGTTACTTCTAAATAAACACAGCTGATAACACATCAGTGTCAGTCAAACTTGTCAAGTTTTTTTTGTTGGTGTTTTTATCATACAATCAGTTTAAGTTTTAAAGGCTGAAGGCTTTAATAGTCTGAATCAGTTTTAATTAAGATATATTTCTAAAAAGCAATCACACTAGCACAGGGATGATGCAGATCAATTAAAATCAATAAATTATCTCCTATTCCCTTTTTTTTTTTTACATTAAACATCACATTATAATAAGTCCAGTGTAAAGTTGATCGATTGATATTTTATACATATATAGCTCCAGGTTATTTACTTATACTTATAGTAAGCCGTCTTCATATTATGATTGTTTAACTGTTTGAAAAGTAATCTTCCTTTGTTTCTCTCAGTTTGAAATCAGAAGTTAAAAAACTCTATAAGCTTAGTCTTACACAAACATGTTGTTCATTGATCTGTGTCCCTGTAAATGTAATATTAACAAAATATTAATAGAAGTACATTACTCACACGGTTGGAATTTTGTTCAATATTAAACTCCAGCAAAACATGTGAAACAGGATCTGCTTGTGGTTACTCCACTGGTTTATAAAACAATGCCAGCTTTTTGTATTTAGTGGTATACACATAACTCTTCGCTCCGTGACACGTTTTGGCCAAACTTACATATTTCATCTTTCCAAACAATGCTGTGTTAATTAAAGTTAAAAGTATTTTTTTTGCTTTGGACTTTGAGCGTGACGTTGATGTCAGGAGAAAAATCTTAATTTTGATACATGGTTATTCTTTAGTATTATTTCAAATACACATACATTTACATACACATGTTATAACTTGTTGTTAAGTGAATAGAGGTACACATATTAACTGATTTCATTTTGTTAACTTGCATGATGCTTGTTGACATCAAGGACTTGCATGTGGGCAGAGGGGTGTCCAACCGTCCTTTGGACACCCTAAATTGAACAATTGCATTATTTGGACACCCTGTTTTAAGAAACTTTAACATGCAGGAGATAGGAAAACCATAAAAATATGAGACAAGCAGTTACTTAAAAAGTGAAGCAAAATGACCATTTTGGGCACCATACATTGTACTTTTGATTTCTGGCTAAGCCCCTGATCGACATAGCCCACTGACCGGGGTATGATCGCCAGATATCACATGTAGTCATGCTGCCTTTACTTAGCAACTGAGGTATATTAATATGTTAACAGAGCAACACATAGTGGTTAGGTGTCTTTTTGTAGTTGATGTACATGTACACTGCTGTCATTCAAATAAAATACCATTGAGTACGCTGTTAATACAGTCAGTTTTTTAAGCAAGATATAATTATCTAATATTCAAGCTGGTGGCTGACCCCTCGTCATCAGACTGCTATAATCTTCAGAACATGTAGGTATTGTAAAGACCTTACATCGAATACACACAAACCAGCTGCCCTCTGGCTAAGGGAAGTTTGTTTGAAGAGTAGCAATACTGTCTTTACTCAGCATTGGAGGAGCATTAACTTTCCAACATTATGGAAATGCTTCACAACTTGGTTGTGCTAGTGTCAATTATTGTTGGAACGCAGCGCCATCATATAAGTGAAATACCCGTAAGCATGAAGTAAAACACTAATCAATCAAACACAAACCAGCTATTAATAGCCCAAATTAAATCACATATTCAATTTCATGTGTGGTATACAGGTATTTGGAGGGACTTTCCTCTCAGATATAAGGGACAAACATGAAGCCAATCTGTTTGTGATGTCCTTTCTGTTGTGTTCTCGGATTGCTCTGTTTTGTCCTGTTTTGTTGCCTGTGACGTCAAGTGTGGTTTCCCCCACCCTTTGGGCTGTCATGCCGTCCTGTGAGTGAAATAACATAAGTAGGATGTAAATCCCAAATGAACAAACAAATTGTTTGTGACATAATTATCTTGTCGTATGTTTCTTTCAATCATGAAACCATGGTTACCAGGGCTGAACAGTCACAAAATGATTCCTGTGACCAGCAAGCTTCTTAATGTTAATTCAATTCAAGATGGGGGTTTGGTGGATTCTACAACATCAATGCTTCAACTATTACTGGTAGCTGACAAATAACAGTCCAGTTGCCCTGTACAACCAAAAATCTTGCCGACTTGAAATCTGCTAAAACAATTTAGTCGCACCACTGCCACCTTAATTTTGATGTTACAAAAAGCTTTGAAATAGACAGGGTTATCTGCCCCTGGGGATTGATGTGGACGTTGTAAACAGAATGGAAACAATGCATGTACCGTGTAACATTTACCAAGGATTGTAGCTCTATAAAGCCCCTTTGAATCAGAGGTGTGCTAAACCCCCCTAAAATGTTTGATTTGTCACGAGACTTTCCACTTGTCTTCCTGGTTTGCTTTTTGTACAAACCAAGATCTCTGTTGATTTTAACGGATTTGTCGACAGTTTTCTCTTCTCAAACAGAGCTTGAATTTTGAAGATCACATTTTGGCCGTGTTTCAGCAAAATAATGTTTAAAATGTGCTGCTAAAACACACACAGATTTCTGGCCTAGATTTTCATGCAGCTGTAAAGTATTTGTTTTGTGGATTGTATCCCTGATCATAGATATTGAATTGTAGAAAAAATGGTTTGAACAGGGCAGAAAATCTACTTTGGTCTGAAATATGTATGTTTTTTTTCTTTGAAGCACCACCCGCGATTAGTAAAGAACATGTCTTAATAATTTTTTAGGTGTGCTATATTGATTGTCCCAAAAATGACTAATTGGAAAAAATAAGCCACGATTTGATATGTATTGCATGTCACAAAGCATGATTAAGAGGGAGGGGGGAGGGAGGGAGGATAAACAAGCTTGAAAGTTTTTTTAATAAAAAAAAAAATTAAAAAGGGATTCAACCTATTTTATAAATATTTATTAATATGTGGTATTTTGAGTTGAACTGAATACATGTAATTTTATACTAAGTGGAATGATGAACAACATTTACATGTAATACCAGTCCAGTTACGTGCATTGTAATCTGATTCTTATATGACCTGTCTGAAAAATTAAACACCGTGTTTGGTATGTAAAATTTGTTCTTCAGCAAGCTGAATACATTTAAAGAATAAGGCTAGCAATTGGGTAGGAGCTTCCTGTTGCCCTAGTGCTCTTGTCGCTATAAAGGGGCAACACAATCTGATCTCTTTTATGATGTTTGTCTATGGCATCTTGTGATTTCCCTGTCTCCTCATTGTTTGTTACATATACCAGAGGCATTGAGAACGGTTCCCTTAACCCATTGGGCTGGCACGCCATCATGTCGGTAAAACAAGCTCAGATTTGTTTTAAAACCCATTCAAACAAAAAAACAAATGGAAGAATTTCAGCTGTACTTCAGGCTTTATATTGTTATAACAAGATATTTAAATTCAAGATGAAAAAAAAACAACCTATTGAATTTATTTATAAAATGATATGTACAGGTAGGTCCTGCTTCAGAATAGCGTAATTAGAGTACTCAATTAATATGGTACTTTGACATTATTGTTAGAACTGCCAAGATAAACCAGCAAATCAACACAAACAAAAGTTTATAATCTTTCTATAGGGTGAGTGACAGTTACGAGTACAGTTCAAAGTTTGTTTGGTCTAGGACCTGTAAGTTGTGATTTTAACAATCCCCTTCCCATCCACTGTATTTATTGGAGTAAGAAGAAATAATCAGCTAACAGAATCTTTTAAAAAAAAAATAAAAAAAAAACATTTGTAAGAATTAACTTCTGATTGTGTATACTCAAGATATATTCAATTTTAAATTCGAGGGATCTTTACAGGACAATCTCAATTCTTACCGGACATGTCCTGCAAATGTATAGTTATTTCCACCCCTGAATTATTCATCATTTTATCACATGAACAAGGAAAGAAGTTGGATGATCAGTAATGATAATCTGGTATTTAAACAGGATGTTGAAAATTGAATGAAAGTAATGATAATAATAAAACAATAGAAACAAATAGTTCACAAACAAAAGGTTATAATATTTGCTCTCTATAGGATGAGTGACACTTAGGGGTAGGCTACAACAGTTCAAAGTTTGTTTGGTCTAGCATCTGTAAGTTTTGATTTTAATAATCCCCTTCTTATCCACTAAATTTAATGGAGTGAGAAGAAATAATCAGCTCACGGAATATTTAAAAATAAAAATAAAATAAAAAACATTTGTAAGAATTAACTCCTGATTCTGTATACTCAAGATATATTCAATGTTAACTTCTGGGGATCTTTACAGGACAATCTCAATTCTTATTTTTGAAAAAAAAAACATTTGTAGAATTAAATACTGATAGAAATCCAACAACGATGTGTATACTCGAGATATATTAGATTCTTTTGTTGGTATTCATTGTTTTGCCAGTACAATAATTAATCATTTTATCACATGAAAAAGGGAAGGTCAGATCATCAGTAATGATATTCTGGTGTTTAAACAGGATGTCAAAAATTAAATGAAAGTAATGATAATAAAACAAACAAAGGAAACAAATAGTTGTAAAGTATTTGTTTATTTTTAAATCTATGTGCCATCTAGAATGGCAACATAGTTACCTTCAAACAGAGTATTTCAGGCAACATAGTTACCTTCAAACAGAGTATTTCAGGCAACATAGTTACCTTCAAACATAGTATTACAGGCAACAAAGTTACCTTCAGAGTATTACAGGCAACAAAGTTACCTTCAGAGTATTACAGGCAACATAGTTACCTTCAGAGTATTACAGGCAACATAGTTACCTTCAAACATAGTATAACAGCCATTTTGTTTTGTATTTCTCTTTCTTGGTGTATGTAGTCCATTTGAGCTCCGACAAGAGCAGTTGGTTTGAATAGTATGAATTCTGTCTTTACTTAGCTCACTAAAGGAAGATTAATTTTCTAACTTGATCAAAACCCTTTACCTTTAATGGTTGTACTGGTGTCAGTTGTTGAAGACCTATAAGGGAAAGGTCATTGAGCACTGCATAATACCCCAATCAATCAATTCATTCAAGCTTATGTCTAAGAACTCTGATTAAGAGAAGTTGCATTGGAGCATAGCAATGCTCGCTTTACTTAGCACTGGAGGAAGATTAACTTTCCAACTAAACAAAAATCTTCACGTTTTATGGTTGCGTTAGTGTTGATAACTGTTGAAATATACTGAGTATGTGTCAATCAATCAATCATAAGCTATCAAACAATCAAAATCAATCCATCAAATATGTAAAACTTGTTCTTTTTAATGTGTTTATAGACGAGTGGCTCGAAACCATTTGGCGGTGCCATGAAGAAACAAGAGAAAGGGTCGTCCAAGAAACACTTGGCTAAAAACCAAGGTCAAGTCCCAAGAACTGAGAGTGCTTCACCGCAGCCGCAAAATCTTAAACAGTCTTCATCTTTGGATAACCTTGATGAAGTGCCCATACCAAAGACTTACATTAGCAAAAGTCATGAAAACCTGAGCAGTTTTCAAAAGCGGAAACTCTCGGGCCTGCCTCATCAAAGGCCCAAATCTAGTCTAGGAACATCGCAAGCTAAAAATGAGGGTCGAACAGGCAATAAAGAAAATGTGGGCAACTCCAAAGAACCAAAGACTATAACTTACGGCAAAGCTAAGACTGTGAAGTATACACTTCCTGGATCGTTACGGAAAGCATCCAGCACACAGTCAATAGACAAGGCTGGTTCATTAGTGAGAAGCACGGTCCAGAATAACAAAGCACAAGCAATGAAGCGAGCGGCCAGTACGCAGAATGTCCAGACAAAGGATAAATCAATACGAAATAGGACCTCTGCGCCTGCTGAGGTCATGCCGTATAACGCAGAACTTTTAGCAAATTTTGAAAAAGAGAAAAAGACATTAGAGTCCCGGATATCTGATTTGACGCAAACTGCAGAGCATCGAAAAGGTGAGATAGAAAAATATAAAATTGAAATTCGTAATCTACGTTCTGCCCATGAGGAACAGGGTGAAGAGACGGAGTTACTTATACATGATTGCCGTTTGTTACAAGATCGTCTTAAAGAATTGGGTTATCCATTTGAACAGATTACTGATAGTCAGAAACTGTCTATGTTAAAGCAAGGCGTAGCGACACACACTAGTAGTAATAGTGAAGGGACCATGCCTCAGAGTGTTAGTTTTGATAATTTGTCTGTGGAGTGTGCGCGCGGGTCAGTTATGGGCAGTCTTGCCAGAGATTGTTTGGAGCGCTCTGAATCTATCCCCGCATCAGAACCAGGGCTTACATTGGCGGACTTGTGTAGCTCCGATCATAATTGGGACAAGCAGAGCAATAAGAGTAGTGATGCCATGAGTGAGGTAGCGCTACAGAATTTGACAGAACGTATACTAGAAATGGAGGAGACTCATTACAGCACCAACGAAGAGTTGCAAGCCACTCTCCAGGAGCTGGGGGATTTGCAGGACACTGTCAATCGACTGACAGAGGAGAATGAAGATTTGGCAGCGGAACGAGACCTGCTGTTCCAATCTCTTCACACTCAAACAAGAAAATTACAGAATTGCCGAACACAACTTGAACAATTAAAGAGTCTTTTAATTGGCACACAGTTGCCTGAGAAAGGAGAAAAAGAAAAGCAATTAGAAGATTTGTTAAATAGTGCTTCGGAAGAAAGGGAAGAGCTTTTATGTTTACAAAAGGAATTAGGAAACGCTCTTTTTACTGCAGAAACTGATAATAGGGAGGCAAAAGACTTGGCCGGTGCTTGTAGAGAAAAACTACAGTTGACTGAAGATAGAGTGAAGGCTTTACAGGCTGACAAACAAATGAAAGAATCTGAGTTAACGACACTTAGAGAAACTCTCTCAAATGAACAAATAGAATTAACCAGGGTCAAGACTCTGTTAGAAAACGAAAGGTCAAAGGTAACTGACCTTGAACAGTTCAGTAAAGCAGTTGACAAATCTGACCTTGAAGAATTAATACATAGCACGCGTATGGAAAAAGATAAAATTGAAGCAAAGTTGGCTAATATTCAGGAAGCCTTAGCACATTCACAATGCGAGGTCGTTAAATTGAAAGACCAACTTTCCAGACGTGATGACGAACTAAAGGTCACCAAAAATAACGGTAAAACACAAATGGACAATCTTGAGTTCCGTGTCAAAAATTCTGAAAAAGAGAAAGACGAATTACAAAAAGAGATTCAGAGTTTACGTGACCATATTGATCAACTTGATCAAGACTGTGATCGTTATTTAGAAGAGAAAAAACAGTTAGAAGCCAAAGTCCAGGATATGCGAAATGACTTAAATGAAGAGCGAAAAACAAGGTCAACTTTAGACCTTCAAGTTCGAGAACAGATATCTCTTCATCAGGAACAGAGTGAAGAATGGAAACAGTTTCAAAAGGACCTACAAGTGGCCGTCGTTATTGCTAATGATTTCAGGTCAGAAAAAGAGCAAGAATTGGATAATCTTGTGCAAGAAAATTCTAATCTGCGATCAAAGTGTCGTAATTTGGGGTCTGAACTTAACCAGGTAAAAGATGAGTTAGAAACGGTACGGGCCCAGAATGCTTTAGAGCAGAGACCAAGTAAGCATATTCTGTCCCCGACAGAACTAAAAAGCCCGATTGACAAAGAGTTATGT
Source organism: Mopalia vespertina (assembly GCA_030265115.1). NCBI lineage: Eukaryota > Metazoa > Mollusca > Polyplacophora > Chitonida > Mopaliidae > Mopalia > Mopalia vespertina. Next base: position 14,155 of record JAQQZZ010077349.1, read on the forward strand.
GCCCTTAGGGAGAATCGACAGAGACATGATAGTAATAAAAATCAAAGTCTGAATGTAAAAAGTTTAATCAAGTCTATTGAACAACAGGTTAAATCTGGATCCGGTTGTCCATCAATCACATCTAGTCAAACTAGCTCTAGGCGGAATTCAGAAACTACTGATGGTCCAATTTGTTTACGGCCTGAAAATGATATATCTCCAACAAAAGAAAGTGGTAAAACAATTGTGCGAAGAAACACTGTTGCGTCAGATTCCTCTGTAGCTTTACGTTCTGTGCTTAAGAAACCAACACCAGAAAGACTCTCTCCGCTTCAGCGTCAATCAAATGGTACGTTTGATAAAAATAAGAGCCCACTGGAATCGCCAAAATCCACGCCAGTACCTGTGTCTATGGGAGAAACAGAAATGCCAGCAGTGTCACCGAGTATCGCTTCCTTTTTGTCAAGGGGGAATGGCTCACGGCGTAATAGTGGTGTTGGGTAAGTTTAAATATACATTTATAGGCACTTTGATATATTTTGACATTACAGTACTGCCAGAAGCTAACTTCCTTTTTACCGCTGATTGTAGGCTTCAAATTTGCGGATTTAATGTGTCATACATGCATCTTACCAGCCAACAATCTGCATCTTAAAAAAGACGCGTCATACTCCATATGAACGAATCGATGGACATTTTAAATCTTCCCGACTGACTAATTCGATCGGCTCAGCTCTGATGCAAAATTAGCAACGAGAAAATCAATGTGATCTAAGCTTTTTACTTTACATGTAATCTCAAATTTCATCCCGTTTCGCGGAAGGTACGTTTGGCTCATAGAAAATTTGTTTTTCGTCTCGTCCTGTGACAGAATGCATCTTCACCGCGGATTATAGCCTGTTAATCCGCGTCTGACATGGGAAGTTAGCTTCTGGAATTACTGTACACCCATATTCTTACTACATCGATGTTGGCAGGGTCTTGACTGGAACATGCTTCAACCCTCCTGGAATTACCCTTCATTGTTCCTGCCATCATCCTATCACCATCCAGCCACCATCCCTGGAGGATGCCCTGATGATGAGAGTTAAATCTATAGTGGATTGTTACTAATACTATTGTTTAATGTGAGGTTGCATAGTAATTAGCTGTATAGTAATTAGCTGTATAGTAATTAAATCTGAGTATCATGCATGGATGATCCTACTAACAGCTGTCTACATCAAAGATATATCTTGTTAGAAATGTTTTTTTTTTAAATATTTGGTCTGGTATGATAGCTATAATTTTATAAAATATTTCTCAGTATTTGGCTGTGAGTGTCTGACAAAATTATGATCTATAAGAGCTTTAAAAGGAAATGTTATGATACAATACAGTGAATAATTTTATTAAGCAGCTTATTGAAACAAATTATTTTAAAAACTCTTCTCTTGAAAATGGAATGAAAATTTTCTGAAAGCTTGATTGCGACCCCCCCCCCCCCCCTAAAAAAACAACAAAACAAAAACAACAGCCAATCAAATAATGTATACTTTGCTCTATCTATGTCGCACTCATACATGAAATATAGTAAACCATGATGTTAGACACCAATCACTTTTGTCACTTTCCAGTTACCACTTACATTGAATAATATCCCCCCCCCCCCCCCACACACACACACACTCTCAGACCCACACATACATGTATACACAGACCTATTATAGAGATAAGGTGAAAGTTAGGAAAATTCATGTACAAACTTTTATGAAAGTGTGTATTCATTTCATCAGTTGAACTTACGCAAACAAAACGTTATCCAAAAAACTGACCTACATGTACTAAGTTTCTTTCAAGTATGCCTATTGCTTTTTACGTGAAATTGTTAGAAGAGTTCGACTGTTGATGATTAATGAAATATTGATTGTTGACCTAACATGAGGTATTGTGCAATGTACATGTACATAATTCAAGCATATTTGTAAAGTTAAGGAATCTTTCCCATGAGCTTGTCACCTGTCACTATAATTGGCCTGTTATGTCAGAGCACCTGTGCAGGTGCTCAGCAACCGTACTTTTATATGTACCTGTAATTAAGCCATTTTAGCTGTCAAATGTTGGACCAACTTTTTCTAAATAGGAATTTTTGGCATAGAAATAGTATGAGTAACGTCTTGGTTGAACGCTTATTTAAAACCTCTTAGGTATGGTTTTCAATTACCTCGATGTCTTTTAACCTTATTTGTTATCATTCAATGGAGAGATGTAAAGGTTAAGTCCTACAAAGCTATACATTTTTTATATTCACATGTCATAAAACTCCTGTTACCTGAGATAGTTATGTTACATGAAAGTTGTGTACCGGATACCAAAACACATCAAAGGCAATTCCCTGCTTTATAAGGGCACAACAGCTGACCTACATTTAGGTTATTGACATTTTTATGGTTAACAAGTTACAAGTGTATTTCTTTTACATTAAATAAGCAACAAAAGATGAAAAAGATTTCACATAAGGATATTTATAATAAAAAATTGTTAAATTGTGAGTAAATTGTTTTAAAGACTGATGTGTGAACAGTTAAATACAGAAAGAATTTAAATCGTATGGAGTATATTGGTATGTCAAATAGTATACACATGTAGCACATACAAATTAGTACATGTACTGATATGATGATAAAGTATCGAGGTTTAAATAAGCGAAAATATTTTGATCGGTAATTGATAAATAATTTATTATTTAACGTGGAAATGTGACTCAGTTTTGGTCATTTATTGTCCGATTTGGATCAGTAATCTCCAACCACTGCCATTTATTTTTTTATAAATTTAAGTATCAAGAATGTGGATTAATGTTCAGCATTGTAATCAAGGGTATTTTACTCAAGATTATCACAAGTGTGCATTGTCAGTAACTGGTGGAAAACCAGGAAGAAACCGAAACAAGAAACTTCACTTAAAAATAAGGTGGTATGATTAGGAGAACTTTACAAATTAACCCGCTTTCATCTAAGGATATTGACACGTCACAACGGCATTTAACGAATCAAAAGTAACGAATTAGCCAGCCAATTTATAAAGTAGCACAGCATACATGCACGAATGAAATATAAACAATATACAAAATGTAGAAATGAACTCATGAGGCTTGTGAAGGATTGGTATTAAATGGGAGTAACACAAACAAACACTGACTGATTCTATTATTACAGAATAGGCTTAGTACACATGTGGCTAGTGATTATAGTAAGCTTCATGACGTAGAACGACACCCCTACAAGCCTGTCAATTAGGGCTAATGAGAATTATGTCACAGGGGTCTAAATACATGTACAAATGTGACGGGCTGGAAATTGAAATCTACAATGTAAATGTCAGACAAGTCTGGCCAATTATGGACACGTTTGACAACTTTGTTTGTATATGTACCTTGGACAGTATCTGACATCAATTTTATGTAATTAAGATGAAACCTTTAATTTCGAACATTTCAAACCTTCTTGTTGTACCAGACTAGTACTTTATCTGCAGGTGTTTAATCTGCAAATGTCAGCTTTTGTACACTTTTAAAATGACCTGTGAAATCTATCACTCTGATATAGGGCATACATGTAAGCTGTTCATTATAATGATTTTTATGTCTAAAGTGAATAATACTTGTATTTTCGTTTTTTTTCGTTACTTAGAACAGATTCGAGTTCAGAAAATTTTAAAGGTTGAAAGCTATTATATTTCACTAACATGTAGGCGTTTTCTGGAAAAATGAAGAAAAGCCTTAAGATTCACCCTGTAATATCTACAGTCAGCGGATAAGTTTTATACCTGGAGTTGAGTCTTCTGTATATAACAATATTGAGGTCTCTAGTCTATGGTGGCAGGGAAATACCATTTAGATTTTGTACACAAGTTTTTTTTATTATATCGTAAATTAATTTTAAGCAAACTATGATAAAAACAAAATGAAATTAAAAAAAATAAAATAAAAATGAAAACAAGATCAGAATGAAAACAAAATTAAAATAAAATGAAACTAAATATAATAAAAACAAAATGAAATTGGTAAAAATATTTAAGTTAAACGATAATTTTTTTGTTCATTTTGTTTTTATGTTCATTTTGTTTTCATATTGTGTTTATTATATTTTGGTTTCATTTTAGTTTTATTTATTTTTTTCGTTTTTATTCTGATTTTGTTTTTATCATAATCAGTTTGTTTCAAATTAATTTTTGATGTTATAAAATAAATTATGGAAAATCTACGTTGCAGCTCTCTGCCACCATACTGGTCTGTGTTTTCAGGGTAGTGACCCTCTGTTTAAGGACAGTGTTTTGAAAGTAGCAATGCCATCATTTCTGGGCACTGACTTGAGGATGATTAGCTTTCCTGCGGAGAATGTTATATAGTTGTGCTAAACTAGTGTCAGTAACTGTTTGAATAAACCATCATTATACATGCATATACAAGAACTACTCTTAAGCATTATGTAAATCACTAATCAGTCAATTCAGGGAAGTGTGCATACATGTATACTTTCATCCTGCTGTTCATATATGATATCTAACCGTTATATGACCCAGAAAGTGAAAATTCTATAAAGAAAAAAAGTCAAATATTTGAATCCGAGAAGTGACCCGCTTTATGTTGTTGTTGTAGTGTTGATGGGGAGAGACGTGAAAGTGGGGGTAAAGACCCTCTGGGTATACTGGCTAAGCATATGGGAGGGTCTAAGAGGAATGCTCTACTCAAGTGGTGCCAACAAAAAACTGTAGCTTATAGGGTAAGTACACCACATCCAATCATCTAATATAAGCTTAGGTGGCAATTGGTTACAGTAAAAATAGTACCTGTTGCCCTGAAGTCTCCGAGGTGGTTGGAGGTATCTTCCTGTTGCCCTGAAGTTGAGGTGGTTGGAGGTATCTTCCTGTTGCCCTGAAGTCTCCGGGGTGGTTGGAGGTATCTTCCTGTTGCCCTGGTGCTCTTGGACCTGTTACTGTCTTTGTTTTACACATGTATGTCCTGTGATTATCTTGACTTGTCTTCGATTGTTGCTGGGCCTGCGGCCATGGCTTATTGGTTAGCGAGTGCGCTTTCTGAGTCTTCTGCGATGTACCATTCACAGGATAGAGTCGGCCCTCCGATATATGAGTGAGTCCCAAGATGTGGATTCAGCAATTGCGGGGGTGTTTTTTACGAGGTTTCCTCACGGTTTTCCATCGTAATAAGGCAAGGAGCAGTGTGAAGTGGACAATCCGTCTTCATATAAGTGAAATACCCTTGAGTACGAAGTTAAACCCCAATCAAACAAACTAAACAAATCGATTGTTGCCAGTGGTGTTGGGTGGTTTCCTTCATCCATTTTGCTGGCAAGTCCAATATAGGGATAATCTGTTGTGGTGTCCAGCACTTTCAATCAGAATTGATAGATGTTCCCTACATTAATATGTTCAGTACCTGTCATCATTTGTTTCCATCAACCAGTGGGCTGCAACACCATTTGCCAACATGAGTGAAGTCACCCTAAGTACGGCGTTTAAGCACAATCAGTCAAAGAAAAAAAACTATCTGTGACTGTGAGGTCTTTATTTCCATTAGTTCAGTTCATTTTATTTAATTACTCATTAAACTTTATTAGTATACATGCATTTTTTGTTTGTTTCATTAGGGTTTAACATGAGTATACATGTAATGTAATTACAGTAGATGAGATTAAATGTTTAAAAATTGTATTTTTGTCAACTCTATTGTCTAGTAAGTTAACCTGTGCCATCTGTCCCCACCTACAGTTACTGATATACTGATATATAGAATTCAAGTTCTTTATTGAACTAGTTCGCTGTTGAACTAAAATAGTGAAAAAAGGATCGTCTGTGGGCATGCAGTGTGAGTGAGCATTGTCATGATGTCTCTGCCCCGTGAGGGAGCGGGTGGGCCATGGCCCTGCAGAATATTCCCTCGGCTTCCTCAGTCGATCGTAAGAGGCGA
>JAQQZZ010077360.1:0-20100 GCA_030265115.1 Mopalia vespertina
GGGTGGAGGTCGTCAGTTTATTTGCATTTATTTCTTAAGGCTTTCCTACAGAAACGATTAAAACAAAATTATAAATCATTTCCCGTCTTGTTTTTCTGTATTCTTAAGTCGGTATTTGTATGTACACGTGTGTATATGTTATATCTACATAAATAAAAAGGTCCCAATATGGTGCCTATATGCCAATATGTATTGTCAGCCAGATTTCTGCAGGAAGGCTTTCTTAGGAAAACCTCGTGATGTGAATGAATTGTGGAGATATTTAGACTGTTCATCAGCAGTGTGTATGCGTTTGTATGTACTTTATCCAGGTTTATTTACGTAGGTATGCATTTTGACAACTAATTTCAAGAATTGCAGGTCTGACTGTAAAGATCCGTAATCTAATCAGATAAAAATGCAATTTTCACAATTTTCCGTCTGCCGTATAATTATAATTCTTTTAATTTGTTGTCTACATATTTTCTGCGGAATCGTGCGCGTTAATTCGAGGTACAGGACGTGTTGTGGTGGTGAACCTTTAAAGAGATCTTTTGGAGCTATTTTGAACGTTAGTTCCCTAGTTGTCTTAAGGTTTGTGTTTTTTTCGATAGCTTCTAAAGCAATGAATATATGTAAAGTATATATTCTAGCCGTTTTGAAATTGTTTATCTTGATTATCTGAACATTTATCGACAACTTTCCTGTAGTGACCTCATACTGTCAAGGTCATTTCGATATCTAGATTCCGAGGTCATTTCCGCAGTTGGGTTTCCGTCTGTCAGTCTGTATATTTTCGCACTATCATGTATCCAGACGAACTGTTTGACGAATCAATTCTTTCAAAATTAAGCCTTTAAGTAGGTTGTTACAGAGCTGTGAAAAACAGCCTTTAACACATTATTGGACTCTGGCGACGGAAAGTAGGTTTCAAATAAGCCAAACTGTTTTTTAATTAGCAAATTGAGGAACCTTGATTTTCTATCAAAGCAGGACATACTATATATTATGGTAGTGTCAGTACGATATTTGGCTATTGGTAGTCCATCGCCGTCATATCAACGAAATTTGTCAAAAGCAAGGCGTCAAACATTAATCGTTCAAACATTGATACATATGTTCCTTGTGCTTTTCAAATCTTTTAACGTTGAGATAAGTGATAATGTATTTTTATTCTGGATAATTTATGAAGCTGATAGAACACGACGCGTCGATATATCAGAATGTTGCAATACATCACAATAAAGGTGGTTATATGGAAATAACAGATTAATCTTAATTATAGTGTTTTTTATTTTTTGAGATAACACAATCTTGCCTAAATAGATGCAATCCGAACATGAACTTTAAACAATGTCACTCTCGGCAGAAGAATTAATTTTGTGGAATTATGCAACTTAAAAAGCAAAACTTGAATCAGTTGTCAGTTATTTCAAGTCAGTTATTTCAAGCTATCCAATATTTTCTAGAAGCTTTAGACCTTTTTCGGAATATTCAAACAGTCCCCGTTATATTTATGGTTTTAGATAAGCTTAGCTACTTGACAATCTATCCGTCCAGTTTCGATAAAACTCAAGGAACGGGAGTTGTTTTTGTAAATAAATGTCTTATGTCAATTTTTGATGTAACGATTTATTCAACTCGCTTAAGGAACAGCTTGGTGTTTTCCTATTGCGCCGTTACCGATGTTAAATTGTGAGCATTTTATAACGCATATGTGATAACGATAGTTTCATTGATTGATTGGTGTTTTAAGCCGCGCTGAAGGATATTTCATTATATGACGGCGATGTATTTCAACAATAATTGACACTAGCACAACCATACAATGTTAACTTTTGATTAAGGTCGAATGTTTATCTTCCTCCAATGCCAATTTAAGACAGAATTGCTACACCCCAAATAACACATCTTAGCGCATTTGAATCTTGGGAATGTTGATGCCTGATTCTATTTAGAGGCCAATAAGTGTTTTGATGTTATTAACATAGTGAAGGTTTTTAACAAGGTGTGACAACGGAAAAAAGTTATAAAATAAATTTAACAGTTTGAATGTAATGCAACGTTAAAGCCACACTGAACTATCGAAATTAAATACTAGATATCCACAACACTGTAAGTAGCATTGTACCTGATGTTGTTGGAACCGGAATTAAATGTATACCTAAATGTGATTCTGTTGTTAAATTCTAATCAATAAATGTTTTTTCATCTAAGATCGTCATTCGGATAATATCTTACCACATATAATTATCATACATTCTTTATTAAGTACAACGGAACAAAATACTGATTTTAAAACGCGTATCGGCCGCAGCGATAATATCGGAAAGAATCATTTTAAATAGTTTCTGCTAGGAACCTTCTGATTGACACAAATTCCATTTGGTTTGACAAAAGAAAACTCCAGAAATATCGCAATGCGACATGCAATCCGAGCCAACCCATTAATCCCCCAGAAATTCTCACTATACGATTCGTAGTTACAACTTTGGGGGATTCCCCTTATTAACAGAATTTTGAGTGGTCGATAGAAAAGTACTTTTGACCAATCAAAACTCCGCAAATAGGGGGAATCCCCTGAAAGCGTTACTACAACCTGCACTTTTAAGAGTAACGTCCGACTTATACCAGGATAGACACCAACGGTAATATAGACCAGGTTCCACGCCCATTCGTTTTATTATTGTTGATTGATTTTGATCGATCCATTGATCATTTGATTGATTGTTCGATTCATTGATTGTTCAATTCATTGATTGTCCTTTTCATTGATTGTTTAACTCATTGATTGTTCGATTCATTGATTAATTGTATTGTGATTGTAATCGAGAGTATTTCACTATTATAGATGTGGTTGCATTCTAAGATTAAATAGCCACAGGAACATAAAATGCGTTTTGCACTGTTGGAAAATTAGTGTTCCTCCACTCCATTACGTCAATGTTTGAAACATACTACCCTTAGCGAGAGGATTTTTTCTTGCGGGTTACTTTAATAACCATGTGCGTTTGATGTAAAAAGAACAACTAACCTCCTTTTGTCCGCAGTATGAAACTATGTAGAATTTCCGGTATCTCGCTGATTTCAAATTTACCTTAAATAATTACAAATATAACTTACAAATTCGTCGATAGACGTTAGACTATTCTGGACATAATTTGAGCGTAAATATAGTAACTACAAAAGCCTACATAGGAGTTTAAAGTTCTGTACAGCGTACATCTCGACATATACTTGACAGCAACTTAGTTTATAGAAGCATATTCATTTTTTTCTTCAAATATATACTGTTGAATATTTCAATGAACTTTCTGTGTTATATATAATATTATTGTGCTATTTTATTATTTATAATGCATATACGATATTAGTGTGTGACTAAATGCCCTTTTTTCATAAATATTAAAGCAAATGGAAGTTGACATCGTACGTAAAAAAATACCGTAAGCCCCACATAAAATCTGCCAAAGCTTAACTGTTGAAATTGCTATATTCCTAAATGTATATATATATTTGCTTCCGTTAAATGTTGTTCCTAGCCAAACATTGAGTCAATTTACTTCGAGCACAGTTAATCAGTCGAATTGGCGATGATAAACCCACAAATAGCAACATTTTTCCAGCGTATTAAGTAGCTCCTTTCTAGCGTCAAAGCATAATGTATGTATCTCTTTCGACGAGATTTCGAACATAATGTATTTAAATGCCATTTTATAGTTCTCCTAATATACTAATATTGTGTTGAATTTGTCAAGACAGGTCACGTCTTGTATGACTATAATTTGTCAATCCATTCCTTGTGCAGCTATTTTGTAAAACAGTACTATAAGACGAATACACAGTTTCAGTCAATATTTTATATTGACTGTGTGTATTAAAGCGAACACCTTTCTCAGTCCAACTAGTACTGGTCGAATACAGAATTGACCATGGCAAGACAAATATAAAAATTGACGGAATAAAATTTCTTACTCTCTCAGGCGCAGGAACACAATGTGTCTCTATTGGCACTCAGCGAAATACTTCAGAGTAGTATCACCTCTTTACAAACTGTTTCATGATCTATGCATAATGCCCGTCATGTCCGTGTGGCATGAAATACAATAAAACACATAAATCGAAGATTGTGGGGCAGTCTGTATTAGACACAGCTGGCTAAGCTCACAACTTATCGATTACCTTTAATTAGACATATTTATGTATCCGCATGTTTTGTTATTTATACTAGGCGTTCTTATCTCATATAGCTGTGTCCTGTAGAGAACTCAAGGAGAATGTTAGACGCACAGTCTTCCGGCGTTTCACTATGCATGTTTGGTAACTAATACGAAATTCCGCGAAAGAATTAGCGATGTTTCAGACAGCTGTTATTAAATAACAATACATTCTTATCTGTCATCTCTGTTAAGGAATAATTTAGCCGCTTCTTAGTTGATGCGCTCGCTTCATGAGACGATCATAATGCTGATGAGATCAACGACAACATAAACAACGAAAGTAATATCTCCAGGGTTTTGAAACAACAGAAATATATATATTTGATTCAACAGTGTTTTAGAATTATATATATATTTAGATATATGAAGTCGCTTATATCGAAAAAGAGTATATAATCATGTCCATAACAAATTGAGAGCATAAAGCCTAAGATTTAAAAAAAGAAGAACATTTTTAGAACTGTACTTTTCATATAGATATCTCCAAACTCTCAACTTATTATTCTGAAATTTACTATGGGTAAATATATTTTGAATAGATCGCGACGTTGCAAAATTTCGCACAACAACAAGAGAAATGACAGCATTTTCATAAAGTCGAAAAAAGCTTTCTTATAGATACCAAACTTATTCCACAAACTAGATCCGTATACAGATTCCAAGCCAACACAAGTAAAAGGTTGACAATAAAGCGACGGTTAAATATATTGATCGCCGAGACGAATCTTGCTTCTATACCTATTGTTAAAAATGCAAATAAGCTTCTACTTAAACGTTCCCGAGTTTTGGATTATCTTTTAGATTTTTAAACACCCTGTACACTCACATTCATATTGTTGATTTAGCAGAGCAATACACACCGGTATAAAGCGAAAATCCGCACTTTGTCTGACATGGTCTAGATTTGAATTCATAAAACATAAATGTGCACATTGAAAAATCACTGCAAATAAGTAAAGAGGCAATCAGTTAGTGTCAATGACAGATGGGTAGTACGTTCAATATACACAGTAAACTCGCGAAGAGTTGGCAGCAGAGTTAAACAAATTTAAACCAAATGTCTTAAAATCAGGATTCCGATAGACTTTCGCTATCTTTCATTTGGAACTGTAACGGAGCGCCGGGTCCATAAGACTGAAACCTATTTTTTAATTCAGGTCGTTTCTTGTTGCAACATAATAGTCTTTGAAAGGCGTGACGAAAGTCTCTGGAAAAGAGTGCATACACGCACGGATTAATAGCAGAGTTGCAATAACCTAACCAGAACAAAACGGAAAAGAGAACGGGCGTGATACACGTCTCGCAAAAAGCACCCATTAGGTAAACAGAGAAGAAAGGCAACCAACAGAGTATAAAAGCGCCAACGATAATGGCTAATGTTTTGGCTGCCTTCGTTTCCCTCTTAAATTTCCTCGCATGTTTTAGCGTCTTCTTTCCTGTTCCTTTTAACGCCAAATTTGCTTTTTTGTTACAGTCTGTTGAGTCTTCGTCCTGCAAACGAAGGCAGTCTCGCTGTCCGTTTTCGTGATTGTCCCAATTTTCACAGGGAGCTCTTAGCTTGGTTGCCTTATCCTGACCACTTTTCCTTGAGTAAGACAAATCGCGTCCACAACACGTCTCCCTTTCACCAGCCAGACAAGAATCGCGCGAAGAGTGATGTCGTTTTTTGCGTTTCCCCCTTTCTGGGTGTAGCAAGCCATCTCTTTCCGTTTTTTTTAAAACAACTTGTGGCGAATCGTTCCGAGAATGGCTATGATTCTGACCGTTCTGTTTCCGGCCATTTTTATTTGAAAATTTCACAGAGCACTCATACCTTGCACTGTGACGGGATGTCGCTCCTCTGTGTACCCTCAATGTGACCGCGCCCATTTGGTTTGCCTGGGAGTCGTCACTTTTCTTTGTAGTAAGAACACCTTTTCTCAACGATGCAGCAGTTCGCACAGCAGCTAAGTATATACGTAGATAGAAGAAAACCATAACAAACATAGGTATATAAAATGAACCAAGAGCTGAATAAATCCTGTAGCCACGTTCACTTACTAACTCACACAGAGGTAACACTTCAGGTATGCAAGTTTTAACTACTTCCGTTGTTACAACAGGTGAATAAGTAAAATCTTCGGTAAAATTCCAGTCGCTAAATGATAACAATTCCAAAAGGTAAGAATCAGAAACATTGTTTAATTGTAAATCACCTACGTGACTCCCGGGGTCATTCCACCCTAGCAGTGGCGGCAAACAAATCACAAAAGCTAATACCCAAACGGAAGCAATTAAAATCCTAGCTCTTTTGGGACACATTAAGTTTGGGTATTTAATAGGTTCCGTGATTGCTAAATAGCGATCCAGACTGATTGCACAGAGATTTAGAATGGACGCCGTGCTTAGCCACACATCAACGGCCAGCCACACAGTACACATAAACGTTCCAAATATCCAGTAATCCAACACTTCGTATGCGATCGAGAAAGGTAAAATGACAATCCCGAGAAGGAGGTCGGCTACAGCTAAAGAAACAATAAACATGTTGGTAACAGTCCGCAGCTTTCTTGAAGTAAACACCGCTGCAATAACCAAACTGTTTCCAAACACAACACTCACATTGATAATACCAAGGACTATTGTTGTAGCGATAAACTCAGGTTCGTCTATGCGATTGGTGTGGTCAGTCAAATTACACTGGCCGCTACCCACCTCCATAGGGGCGCGGGATTAAACACATAACTGCTAAAGACACCTGCATCAAACAAATCAGTGACCTCACTAACTTTGAGGTTAATCCGCAAAGGTCTGTAACCGTGACTATTTCGCGCCTCAGTAGTAGCCTGGATTATAGTCACTGTCAGGGAGGAACTTTAAGACTGTCTTGAGTAGAACAGCCGCTGACGTCCCCGCGCTCTCTCTGCCCGACCAGGAACTGTCCGATCGATGAGGAAAAGCACATCGCTACCTCATCGAAGCATATAAAATATGTTAGAACGTGCTGTGGACGAGTGTGAAAGCCACTGGTGTCAATACTTAGCCATACAACTTCGGCGCATTAGGAAGATAGTAAGATCGCATTAACTGGAATAACAAACTTAGAAATGGCACAAGTCGTGGAATTGTCCGCTCTGATCATCTCAGATCCTAGTTTTAGCGCAGACTTGCCTTCGTCGCCTCGACTACGTATACGGTATTTTCTATGTGTATTGCAGTATAAAATCACGGACATAAGTTGCGGCAACAGACGCTCTGACTCAGCATCAACAAGCTCGGTGGGACTATTAAAGCTTGCTGGAGTGAGTGTTGAAGTATATAGCTGGGAGATGTGAAGACCAACATGTGTGTTTTGGGACATCACCATATGTAGCGAAAGGCTCTTCAGGAAGCGACTGTTTATCATAAAACTCCCCTTCTGACTAGCACCCTATATTCTCACCGATATTCAATCTCTTTAACAATTCCCATACCAGCCTCTCAATCAACACAGAAACATCTCTACATCTCAATAGAAGAGCTATATAACGTCAGCCTATATTAATCTTAAGCGCTCTGTCAATTTATTTTGCTTCATTTCTGATTTGAAGCTGTTCTCTCGAAAAGCAATATATTGTATTTTAGCATAAAAATAATCAATCATTTGTCGCGACAATTGTTACAATACAAAAAGGCAATAAATCTATCAAATAGCCAATATTTCATCTGTTTTCACATGGATTAAAAAGGAACAGTCTCAATGTCTCTTTTGGGTTGAAATTTTATTGCTTTTACTCATTTAATGTGATCCTGACAGTCATGATTCGAATCCCCGTATTTAATTGAATATTGCGTATAACGGCTTTCCGTATTCTGCAAATATTATGAAAGCTGAATCAATAAGTTGAACATTAACAGGGAATTGTGTTGCAGTCTGTATTATATAGCCGTTATCAAACTGAAAATAAATAAAATTTCATCTGATCAAAAAATAAATACTAGTATACAGAAGTCGTTTAAAATGTATCATAGAATAAAGTTTTATAAATAAAGATAAATTGATATGTAAATATTTTTTATGCTACTTTATTAGTTGATAGTTAATACACGTATTGCATGGGTATAAATAAGCCCAGAAAAAACACAAATGTAAATCATAAGGTGTGCCATATATACTTAGTACTAGAATTGATCTGTGTTTCACGGCAAGCTTACAGATATTTTACACATCTGACGGTACAGAAAAGGTGCATTGGAAAACTGTTTTCGCTTCATTTAAATTCTGCAAACGATACCTTCATTAAATAATATTATTTATGGTGAATAAATCCTATCGAATCATGATGGCAAACCGTGAACAGCTGCAAAGCCCAAATCATTTGTGTGTGTGTATGTGATTTTGTTTCTTTTTCTTTTTATTTTATAGCAGACATACAGCATCGATATACTTATTATAACCATACTACGCACGGCTATATAATTCCAGCACAGAATTACTATATCGATGTGTTGGTTACATGTTTACAGACGACTTAATTTACCAAGCACGTTTGGTGTATTCGTTGTTACTAGTGAGTATCAATAGAAACACAAGAAATACACTACATACAGTCAAGGTCAATAGTATTATGAATAACTAGAGACAACGTGTCATTGTGCAACATAGAATTATTTGTTCTGCGAGTGTCCGCCTCTGGTATTTCATCCGATGTACGGCCATTTACGTGCATCTCATCTGTGACCCATTTAGAGATTTATTGATTAGCTAACATAACGTTACAAGTCTTCACCCTTGTGTTTATTTTATTGAAGTGGGATATTAATTTCCAGCTTTTTATTCTTTAATAACCAATATCATTGCATTATAAGCCACCATGCAACGTGTGTATACTCCAGCCGACGGAGTGTATGCATATCATATTTTGATGGACACCTTGGGCTCAAAATTGATAACTTGTTGTGTCATTTAAGCTTACAGTTATACATTCAATATTCATTCTAGGGAAGAGAATATATTTTGAAATTCTGATTACAACTAGTACAATTTAAGCCAGTTATTTAAATTTCTTCGGAGCATACATGTTCGTAAGTCGCTAACGTGGTACTGGGAATGATTGGGATCTCCGAGCTGGAATAAGTGACCCAACTGGATAATTTAATTAGCTAATAATTATAAAATTATTTTAATTTTTATTAATGTTGTAAGTGTTTTGGGTTTTAGCCTGCAAAACTCTCTGAACTAGAATCAGTTTAAGCTAAGAAAGTGTTATCCCAAAATGAGGAAAACACAGTTTATGTTCCATTTCTAAAAAGACTCACAGAACCTTTCAAGGCTGTTAATACTAATTAATGAATTGTTGATTTATTTTATTCCACAAAATACTTTTTTTTTTCAATCTTTGACAATTAAGAACTGAACGTTTTCTAAGTACAGATATACAAACACGCCTAGATATCCATGTCAGATTTGGGGTTGTGTGGAAAATATCCACAATTGTTCCTCGTTGACCAACGAAAAAGGCAATCGCGGGGATGGTTTCAACGAGGTTTCTTTTCGGTTTCCCACCGTTATTAGGCCAGGTGCAGTCTGAAGTTGACTATCAGTTCTCGTTTAAGTGAAATGCCCTTGACTAAGACGTTAAACCCTAATCCAACAAACAAAAGGACAATCAAAATGACGCAACGTCATCTAATACCGGATTAAATTTAATAAAGATTCGAGCAACGTGCAACAGATATGAACTTTTGACCTTTGAATATAATCCCAACCCAAATTGTCTCCTTAAGGCCTGGTGGAAATAGTCAGTTGTGATTTGAAATCTAATATTTAAGAGCTCAATATGACCTGATGGGAGACAATATTGTGAGTATTGATCCAGTTTTAATTGCAGAGGTACCATATTGATCTCACCAAGACATTACCAAAGTAAACAGCTGTAGGGGACCAGATTGTTATATTATATTCACCGTAACAATTAAAAGGTAGCATAGAGTTTTAAAATGTCATTTGAGTGCAAAACGTAATATGATATTGTTAATCAAACTAATTAATAAACCAAAAGTAGGAAAATAGTCCGTACAGCTGGTCACATTAATCAGTAAATCTACACCAGGTGTGTGGGCACACACGCAAACAAGCACTGAATACTGGGGTCAGCCTAAACATTTCCCAGGCGCCTCACTCATATGTTTGTTCAGTCTATTTTCTTATATTACAATGTTGTATGATACATGTATGATCCGCAATGTTCCTTTCCTAAATACGGCGAAAAACCAAGATGAAACCGCGTAAAAACCATCCCACAGTTTACGGCTCCACATCATGTGACTCACAAATATACCTGATGGTCGATAAATGGACTCGAGTCCATGGACGGTACATCGAAGTAGGATTTAAGCTCACATGCTAACCACTAAACCACGGTCGCGGGCCTGTTTCATTCAGCAGTAAAGAGTTGCAGAGTATTTTGGAAATAAGGAAAAGTATAACGAATAATGTTAAGGACATGGTGACATGGTAGTGGACTGGTTAGTCACCCCCCCAAAAGCTATGGACTGAAGCGACACAGTGGTTGCTTGATTGAACGATTGGTGTTTAACGCCATTATGCAAAAGTAATCAACACTAGCACAACAATTGAATGTTAAGTGTTTGGTTGGAAAATTAATGTTCCGGTAGTATTAAGTAAAGACAGCATCGCTACGTTCCAAACACGCTGCGCTTAGCAAAGGACCAGAGGCAAAAGAAGAGCTAATGTCGCCGAAAGGTGTAACCCAAAGGTTCGAATCCCGGTGTAGGCAAGCAAATGTTTCTCTCTTTTTTCAAATATATATAAGAAAACTGATGTTCAGAACAATCTACGTCTAGATTGCCATCTTTGATGACGTGTAGCATTGGCATTGGTCATGAGTTCAAGTATGATATTAGAACAAACATGACAAGCGAGGTAACCAAACGCAGTGTCTTCCAACAGGAGTGTTTTCAGCCGTAATCAGTTCATCGTTAATGGTAAATGGTATTTACCTCCATGTCTTTTAGTATTTGTACACTTCAATTGTGCCATGATGTTTAGCTATATATCGATACATTTATATATCCTTAATAATTATTATATTGCACGGCAAAAGCTAGTCTCTGATGTCATGTAGAAGGTATCATAACGGTTCATTCTCGCGCTACGTAGACATTCGAGGAATACCCTCATTTTTGGGCCGTTTTGATTAGTCGATTATTTCTCCAGAAATCAACAAGGCGCAAATAAAGGGAGATAACTACAAATCGCACATTCACCAGTTCGATATTTCGACACGAAGACCACTACTAAAATACCTCTGAACAAAATAACTCCGTGCAAACTCACATTGATGCTCCCAATATTTGGTACAATTTTTGTTATGCATTGTGTAAAGGTTTCAAGTGGGTCAGCCAGACCTGAGTTTCAGTTTCCAATAATATTTGGCACTGGCTGGTCGATATTTGTGTTTCGTCGGGCCGTTGAGACGCACTACCGTCAAAGTCAATCTGCTCACTGACTGAGATTTGAATGAGTCAGTTGAATGGAGCTGACAAACCCTTAACATTGGTGTTTTGATATGATCAGACATTGCAATTGACAAGCCATATTCTCACAAGGAAATATGACAGAAAATACAGTTGATTGTGACAAAGTTTCCTTTATCGTTCATCAAACAATATACGGCTTTGTTTGAAGTGTCTGCTACGGAATTGTGTGTATTATAACTTATAAATAAAACAATATTCAATCAAAACGTGTTTAAATCAATGTCGGAATCTTAATTGAATGATACTAATAATAATGCATGTAGGTGTTCTGGACTAAATCCGTTTTTTTGACTGTCTGACTTTGATTCTTTGAATTTAAAGCAACCTCTGGGTAAGGGCAGTTTTTTAAGAGTAGCAATGCTGTTTTACTTAGCACTGGAGGAAAGTTAACTTTCCAACATTATGGAAACGCTTCACATCTTGGTTGTACTAGTGTAAATTATTATTAGATATTGGAATATACACCGCCGTCATGTAAGTGAAATACCCTTAAGCACGGCGTAAAAAAACAATCAATCAATCAATCATTCAATCAATGGAATATTAAGAATGTGCACGTTTTTATTAAGAATTAAATTGTTTATTTCTATTATCAAATGTGGCGAATATAGTACAACACACAGCGTGTAAAATATTAGGAACTGGCCGCCCGTTGGTTACGTGAAGTTGACGTTGTTGTTCAGTAAAATTTAGTGCAATAAAACTTCGAACCATGATATGATGTTTTATCTTTTTGCTGAGTATTTAAGCTGTTATTTTGTTTATTTCTTGTTTCGTTTATTCTTTTGCTAAACGTGTTACACAAATCTGCTGTCAGAACATGAGGTAATCTGGGGAAGTGAACTGAACAAAAAATCTAGTAGGGCCCTGCGTGTGAACTGGCCGAGGGTACCACTACATGTACATATTACGGATAGCTAGACACATGTACGTTTAGTCAGGTGTCAAACTAGAGTAAGAGTTTCTAACTTTCGGAATCTGCGGCGATTGTTATGTTATTTTGTAATTCCATGTGTACGTATTACACCAATTGATTGATTGTGTGACATAAATACATTAGAAAAAATAATTTATATTGTATATTGAACACCGAACCGCAAAACCACCCTTCTCAAAACAACGTTAATGTCCACAAACTAGAAGTGTCTGTTGTCGCGGTAGACACACTAAGTGAAAGGGTGTATTTAGTTATCTTTAACCTTCTTTCACTTATGCTTCGAGTGTGTTTTATCGGAAAAGATTGTGCTTATTGACAATTTTGTAGCGCTTTAACCTCAATGACCAAATAATTCAGTAAAAAAAACTGTCTGAAAGCATCGAATTGTTTGGCTTTTTTATGACCAACTAGAGGGGGGGGGGGGGGGGTGGGGGTTCGATTTTTTTTAATGTAACAATCTTAATGATGTGTTATCTGGACGCAAATATATCTGGTCTGCGTCACTATGGAACTCCGATAACGGCTCGCGGCCGTGGCTTAGTCGTTCGCGTGTCTGCTTTACTATCATCACACGATGTGGCCCCGGTAATAGCGGGGATAGTTTTTACGAGGTTTCCTCACAGTTTTCAACCGTACATGTATTAGGGCATAAAGCAGGGTGAAATGAAAAGCTCCTTAACATTATTTTGAACATCTATGAAAACTACCATAATTTTGGCAGTGTTTACTCTGTTTCAACAATATTCTCCCCGTTTGTACGTCAACAAATGGAAGCAATTTGCCCAATAAATTCTCAATATGAATTGTTGTAAGGATAATTTCAACAGACATTCCTTAAAGAATACTGTGCTACGTCGTGAAACTTAACAATAAATGTTATCAAATCTCACTCTATTTAGCAAGATATTTCGGCCATAAACGCTAAGTTATTTAATATGTTGTGTTCTTAGTTGTTTTACATATCAACATTTAAACTCAACGTTTGAATTTAAACGCTTGGATATACAATTTGTTATATCAAGATGCTTCCGGTACGACACCTGCTAACACGTATGTTGAGTCAGCCAATGAGACGTGGGGTATACTTCTGTTTCCTGCTGGGGTAAATTGCAGCCTTCTCTGGTTTGTGTTTGAGCTGTTCCTGCAGTGAACCAGATAACAAGAATCGTAAACATAGATAGCGGTAGGTTTGTCCTGATATTCTTACCTTACTGTTTCACCAATAAAACAAAGTTAATTGTAAACATCACCCTAAAGCAGGTTGTAAGCTATCACACACCGAAAATGTATCATGCCGAACAGTTTCGAAAGAAAACGACTACAAATTAATAACACTCAGCCTTTTACCATAATATCTGTCAGCCGATAAGTAAAACAATTGGTATCTATTTAGTCCGTTCTTATTTCTTGAAGGAGTAAATGTCACTAGAGTTTGTATCATTTGTTTTTAGTTTCCTACTCAAGGTTATTTTTGTACTTTTTAATCTCGTCATTTGTCCCATATGTGTGGGACAGCTTCATAATGAATTTGACTCTAGCTCAATGGCCACAGTTAATGTAGTAATAACATACAGCGTATTCATTCCCACTCATAAATATTTGTAGATGATCCGCGGATCACCCTATATTATATGAAATTAATATTATGACATCTTGGTCAAGTGTATATAGACTATTTGTTAATCGTATTTAAAAAGCTGTGTTATTTCTAACAATATGTCATATGTAATCCTTATACAGTGTTTTATATCTTGTGAAGCTTAAACATAACAATAGAATCTCTATGTAGATTCAAATGCACTGATTCGTCAGCACTTATTTCTTACAGGGTGAGGTCATGATGTCGAAAGTTGTCTGATGTGTGTTTAACCTGGAATTACAATATACATTGTAATCCGAGGTTCAACCAACTATTGCGCATTCGGAAACTGAGCACTCCGTAAAGACAGCTACCCTGTCTCAAGTATTCAGACAACTGGCGACCCCATACAGATAAAACCGATATGCATGAAAGAAATAATTCGAGCAGATAGATACAAATAAACAAGATATTAAAGTAATCTATACAGTCAAAGAGAATACCTATGTTTGTTAACAAGATAGGAGGCACCAAAGCTATTCTGCACAACTGAAAGTTTTAGAACTGAAGTGATATATCACCACCATATAAACAAATAGAGTTCTGTCTATGTTGAATTTCGAGAAACCTAATTCCACATTAAGTAGGCATTTCATGTGTACTAGTCAAATAAGTAACTTTCCTACGAGTACATTAATGTAAGAAGATTGAGCTGGCGCTAAGAGTTGGGCTTGTATATACTTCGTTCTGTTTATCAGTGTCATTGATTCCAACATCTTATAAAACAGGTGGTCAGATTAACTAAAAGAGGAACACACAACAGAGCCGCATTCACACTCAGCATTCTTCTGGGGGTTGTACAAATACGATGAGAACAAAAGTATCTCTAGCAACCCGATCAACTTCACTATAGATCCATTTATATGACTGTTCGCGCAGATATGAAAGTTTGGGAAATAAAACATTTTGTGTTTTCAAACAAACAAACAAACAAACGTTCACCCCCATGCGGTAGGCCTACACGTTTTTGGGTGTTACCCAACCAACACGATAGACCGATTGTCCACTCATTGGATGAAGATATAGCACCGAAACGTTATCTCCTTTATATATAGCATCGATTGTTTTATAGACAAATTGCCCTGTTAACAGACAAAATCCTTAAAACGTTAGAAAAGTAGGCAGAAACATTAACATCGCTTTGAATTTAGAGTAAAATCTGAGTCCGACACCACCTGGGCATTGAATTTCATTAATTATTGAAAGAACTGATATCCAACAGCAGATAGAAACATATCGCCATTACACACACCCGACCTCCGTCATAATGTTCAACGTTAGTTCAACTGCCAAACATTCGATTTACCTTGCGATAAAAGAATATCTTAACATTTACTTCTATCATCGTTGTGTGTACGATTATGATTGTACATTTGGGTACTCTAGATTCTATCTGAACATTAGGTAAGATTATATCTGTTTTAAGTAAATGTGGACAGCTTCATAATGAATTTGACTCTAGCCCAATGGCCACAGTTAATGTAGTAAAAACATACAGCGTATTCATTTCCACTCATAAATATTTGTACATTATCCGCGAATCACCCTATATTATATGAAATTAATATTATGACGTCTTGTTCAATAGACTATTTGTTAATCGTATTTAAAAGGCTTTGTTATTTCTATGGAACGTAATTCTAAAGACTATTTAACATCTATGATAGTGGTGTATTCCATAGGTAAAGTACTACACCAACACAGCCAGAAAATTTATAGTGGAAAAGTTCTAAAGTGTCACAAATATTGAATGTAGCTACACTTGGAATATACTGCGTTAGCCAGAGCGATTCTAGTTTGTATGATATTTTCTTTACATACAGCTTATATATTGATTGATTTTTTAACAGATTGGGGTTAAACGCCGTGCTCAAGAATATGCGATGGCGGTGTAGTCCAGTCGTAAATAACAACACTAACACCACCACAAAATCATCTGTTGCAAAAATTTACTTTTGAATTCAAGATTAGACACAACGCGATTGTGCTCCCGATATTCTGTCCTAAGTCGGGGCGCAATAAAGCCAAATAAAATGGTGATTGCATGTCTAGCTTCTTGTCAGTGTCAATAATTTGGATATTAGCATGATGAAGAGTCATTAAACCCTGGCCTCAATTTACGAGAAACCAATCAGATGCACTTATTAATAATGAGAGATTTATTGATTGGCTAACAGAATATTTCAAGTGTCCCACACGTGCTTCTGAAGTGCGGAATACACTTTCAGGTCTTTACGTTAACGCTCTCACGCAGTGCCTTCTTCACCCCAGCAGCCAACTCAGCAGTCGTTTCAGCGATTCAGTCGACGGAACTCATGCTTCAGACAATATAACGCTCGTTAACAAGGCGCTGAGCGTACAAACAAACCCGCGTCCTGTTCGGGTATGGGGAAGAGAGTTGTATGTGCACGAACATATTAATTATCAAAATATGAAGATATACGTGTTTGAAGATGTTATTGGGCGGGGAGAAGTGTAGCATTTAAATCAATTAAAATCTATATGAGGTACCACAGAACACCATACAGGACCAGTGTGTAAAGTAAATATATTGGTGTGCAATTATAAAGCAGATATTGTATAAGTCAGTGTATCTTATTGACGCCAGCTTTCCGAAAATTGATCTTATTTTAATTGGTTTATCTGTCTGTCGTACGTTTGTTTGCTTCTTTCAACCCATCTAGCTAAGGGTTTTTCGTCTCAAGAGTAGCAATGTTGTCTTTACTTAGCACTGGAAGATAAACTTTTTTAGCAGTATCAAAACATGTCACATTTTGTAGTTGTGCTAGTGGCAATAATTGTTGAAACACCCTGTCGTCATATAAGTGAAATGTCCATAAGTAGTGCGTGAAACAACAATCAATGCACTTTTCCGATTCTACGCCGTGCTTGACTCAGATATTTCACCAGCATGACTGCGTGCCGGCCTGATAAATTATGTGACCACTCTTAAAATAACTAACAACACACAAGGGCAACACAGAGCAACCACACGATGAAAAACAACAATTGATTTAACGTTTCGGTTTATTAATCAAACCATCATCAGGATGGTGGTTTCATTAATAAACCGAAACGTTGAGTCAAAATGAATTCATTATCTTTCTTCGGAGTTGTTACTATACTTTACTATGTGTAATTGATTGATTGATATTCATTCCATCATACACTATGTTAACTGTCTTTCAAATATAGATATATATTGAAACACATATCACACAATTATGCTACAGATTCAAATATTTCAAACTTACTTGATGATGGGAAAGAAAGCTCCAGAGAGCTTGTTTTATCCAAAATTAAGATATAATACAATATATTCGTGACACAGCACTATTGCTAGGAAAATCATTGGTGAACACATTTGAGGAGATATTTAACGTTGACGCCTAACCATGCAGATCCTCATCGTGTTGATCTTGTATTGAGAGCACAATCGTAACAGAAATGCTCTCGAAATACCCGTTACTTTAATTGGGGTGATGAAATAATGGGCTCGAACTAATATATGGGCTCGGTAGATGTATGCTTCGAGTTGCTCTTGATATCATGTTCGGTCCGAATAGGCTATACGTGGAGGAAAATGTCGACCAGACTTGGTCAGTACTCACGTATCTTTCACGAGAGCAAAAAAACACTCCATATTAAAAATAACGTTAATTGCTTTGATGCACCATGTCTATTTCACTTTATAGTTTGTTACATGGTCTTATTAAATAAAAAATAAAAACATACTGTTTATACAGTAATAGGATTGTACGCACGTTTAAGTTTTCAATTGAATGTTAGCCATGCTGGTCGATATTCACCCTATATCGAACCGTTTAGACACACTTACGTCAAAGTCAATTTGTTCAGCTGATCAGTTGACTTTAGCAAACAAGTCCATAACAAATACGTTTTTATGTGAATAGATATATAGCAGTTATTCATACATTTCCGACATCGAAATATGAATGAAAATGCAGTTCTTTTGCGTAGGACACATACTACAGCCAAAGATTTCTCCTAAATCATTGTCTCGTTATTTACTCCACGTGTAAGCCATTTTGTAACCATCAAGTACCATCTAGCTTTTCAATGCAGACTGGAATTTAGTGATAACCCAGCGCCATCACTATCTTGCGAGGCGGAGCTCTATTTTAAGCCACAGTTACAGAAAAGTCCAGCTACCTAAACTGTGAAGTTGTCTAATGTGAGTCAACATACAATGAAAAACAAAAATGTACTTAAGATTAATTAAATTTGTTAGTGTCTTTCAAAAAGGAATTGCATTTATGTACAGTTGTCTGACATCATAGCACAGTCCAGGTGTAATTATACAGCTGTAATTTGCTGGGCGATGAACGCACAATTTTAGGTAATTTACCGAATATCACAACACAAAATATTCCGGGTTTAGGACCAAAGCGGTCTATACGCAAGTCATGAAGGTAGAAAGTCCACGGTTTTAATCAAAAGCGCTAAATCATGTTAAAGAATATATTGTTTTGACATGCATAACCTAAAAGATGGTCCATGCATGTTCACCTTTGATACATTTATCATATCATTACTATTTACAAAATTTAACGCATATACATGGATTGTCGCTCGCATTAAAATCAATCAAAATACGTATTTAATCAATATCATTGAACTTTTGATTTCTTTTCCTAAAACTAATGAAGTTTTTCCACACTGGCCAAATTAAACAAATCAATATGTTTTCATGAGGCTTTGATGTTTGCTTGTGTGACTTTATACGTAGCATATGGTGAGTGGTATTTTCCTGAATGATGAATTTGCAATGCCGGTAATTGCTGAGAAAAGTGAGAAGATATCTGTCGAAAACCTACCCGTAGTTTTTCTTCGTACCCATCAGAAAACATCCCTTTCGCAACTACGGTCACCATGCTACCTCGATTTCATTTTATGTGTCACACCCCTTTGAATGTGCGGTATTCGTAATTTGTGCCGTATTCGTTTCATTGATGCTACCAATTAGTCATGGAGATACATCGACGAGTTTTGTGAGTGGGTTGGGTGTCCGACAAATTGTCTTTGTCATTCATATTCCAGTTAGTCAGTACTTTCGTGCCATAGGTTTTATTCCAAGCATCAACAGAGACACGACCGTCATGGCGCTCGAAACAAGTGAAAGCCAACTGTTTAACATGAGACAACACGCATGTTAATGTGTATTTCGATAGTTCAACGTACGACTTCATGCTAGTTGTATTTTCAAAGTTTATGTTTACTTGTTTGGTTGATGTTTAATGAAGTATTCAATGTTATTTCACTCACATTGCGACATTTCATTGCCGTTTATTCCAGTACTATACCCGACGTACTATACCCGACGTTAAGTCCAGACATTCCTTGATTGTGAATAGTGGGAAACCGAGAAGAAACCTCGTAAAAGCCTCCCCGGTAACCTCGCACTCTCATGAAAAAACTTTTATTTTATAGAGGACAAAAAAGGCTGATTAGAACCTTCCAGCGGTTCATTGCCGGGGTTAAGCAGTCCACTGCTTCCCCCATGGTCAAACTTTGACATGCTAATTGATGTTCCTACTATGCAAAACACGCCACCCCTACATCCCCTGTATGAATAACTCAGTAACCAGTATAAACAATCAGTCGTGCTGTTTATTTCACCGTGCAAAGCGTGGCCACCTTCTTAAATTCATATACACAACATGTTACAATTATGATGAACAAATACAAATCACATTATCGGTGTAATTTGATTCCAAACCATGTTCGCATAACATACTCTTTCCCTTTTTGAATGTATATATTAGATGTTGAATTTTTCTTCC